>WYDK02000051.1:10514250-10526414 GCA_009867345.2 Toxicodendron radicans
AGAACGAATTCCCTTAAAGAATTGATATCCACTCAAGTCAGAGGCTTAGAGGGGGAAATTTTGCTTTATTAGAGTCAAGTCGGCAGATGAAACATATCACTCTGAAATCATCATACATAAGCCAAAACTTCGTTTCCACAATCACTTCCATTTCAATAATATGCTAATAAACAGGTGCAATGAAACGCCCAATACCAATACTATACTATTATTTTAAACCTTGATAGCACATTAAGAAAGCGGCAATGCTTGAAAGTGATTGAAGCCGGCGACAAGATTACCAGAACAGACAGAGACTATTACAAGAACATTTTAACCAGTCACTGTAATCCTTACTGGACGGTTCAAGTGCAAACAATGTAAGTTATGCAAAAAACCCCATTTTCGCTGGGTTTTTCTCATCTAATCCTTCTGTGGCCAGGAACCAAAGTGCAAAGTTGTATATGCATTTTAGGGTCCATGCACCGGGGCACACTTGAATAACTAGAAATGACACTCTCTGCTCCTCGTGGTATTGTTGTAATTGATGGAGAAAAAGGTCTCCATCATGGAGTGTTCCCCTAACTACTGGCCAGTCTGTACACCCAAGTAGTTGTTCCCCATTTCGAGAAGAGACATCAAGCGTTCAACTGCAATAATAATTATATCAAAATGATAACTATTCACACCCTTCATTTCGTGCATGGCCTAACCAACTTCACCTCCTTCTCTATCATTCATGGCAAACTAAAGAAACCATGCATTGACTTGTTCAACTTCAACCCACCTAATATTCTCCTGTGCTAACTGGACAAGCACATGGACATGGCCTCTTTAATCAGTTTTCAATGCAGTTAAAAAGACTAAATTAAGTCATTAAACACTGGATACATTCTTGCAAAACTTGCATGGTTGGTAGATAATAAACTTGCAGAATGATAATGTGGGGCATATGCAAATAAGTATAAACATAAGGGGTTTTCTAAAATAAGCCAATGAAATCTCCTGTCTCTGTTTTTGTGATCTCCATTTCCAAAGAGTTAACTGAATCTATTATGATTTTTGTTTCAAAAAAGGAAATTATTAGATAACATCATCGTCATCACTTGGATAACTATTCTTTCTCTCTCTTCATTGCCCCTTCACGGATAACTAAAGGAATCTAACTTATTTTAGCCTTACTTTCTCCACTTTTTTTTTTTTTTTTCTCCACCATAAAAAAGTGCTACAGAAAATCTACAATCAAGTGATCAATCTTCTGTTGTCATCTTCTGCGAAGCAGTTCAAAGCATGAAGCTTCCTTCCTCATCTGTACTTCCTGTGAACCACAGCGCCTCTCTTTGTAATAGCCTCCTTTCATCATCGTGAGCCTTCTTTGTCAACTGTTCATAACACAAACGTTAATGGGTTCCATCCCTTTTTGTCAGGTTGCAACTGTCTAGTAAAGCTCTAACTTTCTTCTACAGAGACCAGTCATATCTCTCTTTTCTTCCTTTAGTTGTTAGGTGCTAGCCATCTTTCGTGTGAATAAATTATTGTCTCTGGATTTTAAGATTCCTTGTAGCTTTATCTTTTCACAACAAACTTTACCATATAAAGAATCTTTTTGTTCTGTACATATTTATGGTTTCACTTTACATTCTTAAACTGGCTTCACTTTATCTGTGTCTTCTTGATAGTATCTGAATTCGGTTAGCACTTAATTGTCTAAACAACTGGTATTCAAGTTGAACAATCTCCTACAATGCCTCCCTCATACTTTCCTCTCCGTTGGGAGAGCACAGGAGATCAATGGTGGTATGCATCACCTATAGACTTTGCAGCCGCAAATGGCCACTATGAACTTGTAAGGGAGCTTCTCCACCTTGACCCAAACCTCCTCTTTAAACTCACTTCTCTTCGCCGAATTCGCCGTCTTGAAACTGTGTGGGACGACGAGGAACAGTTTGATGATGTTGCAAGGTGTCGCTCTCATGTTGCGAGAAAACTACTTCTTGACTGTGAAACAAAGAGAGGTCACAATTCTTTGATTCGTGCTGGCTATGGTGGCTGGCTTCTCTACACTGCTGGCTCAGCTGGGGATGTGAGTTTTGTTAAAGAATTGTTGGAGAGAGACCCTCTTCTTGTTTTTGGAGAAGGAGAATATGGTGTCACTGATGTTCTGTATGCCGCTGCTAGGAGCAAGAATTCTGAGGCTTTCAGGCTAGTTTATGATAGTGCTACTTGTATCTCTCAAGGAGAATTGGGAGAGAGTCATTCAGTCTTTAAGTGGGAGATGATGAATAGAGCTGTTCATGCTGCTGCTAGAGGAGGGAATTTGGAGATTCTTAAGGAGCTTCTAGGGGATTGTGCCGATGTTCTAGTTTATAGAGATGCGAAGGGATCTAACATTCTTCATTCAGCCTCCGGAAGAGGGCAGGTTGAGGTAAGGGCTCCTCTGTTTTGTACTTGTTCATGACTTTATATTGCATAGTTTATGGTCTTGTAGTTAGCTAGCTCATTATTAAGTTTTTTCATGTTTCTGGAACTGTATCCACTAAGTTTGTTAGGTTAGGTGGTTATGTAGTGAAGATGTTGGTGGTGCTATAGAGAGCATTATTAGAAAATTAATTTGATCTTTTTTGTAGCAATTGAGCAAATATTTTACATGAGTGCCAATGTTTTTTGGGACTATCTTAGCTTGAAGTTTTGATATTTTATTTGAGTTGGTGTTCTTTCCAAGTGGGAAAAGAGGATTAAATGTGGGAGGAAGGTATTCAAAACTAGATGCAGTAATTAACTGTTGATATATGGTCTCCTACTTGTGTGCATGACTGAACATGTTAAGTTATATAAATGTTAGGCTGCCTGAAGCAGCAAATGTTTTTTCATCTTTCCATTTCTTGAACGTGCTCAGGAAACATCTTGGTTTTCAATTGGAATCTATGAAGTTCTATGTACTAAGATAACAACTGCATCTTCACTTAAAATTTATATCCCTAGCCCTGTTATCTGAAAAAACATGTACTGTGCTGTCGACTCATCTGGTTTCCTGAATAAAAGCTTAGGAAAATTCTTATCTTTAAATCAATAGCCATTTTACATGAGCTGCCTGCTGGCCTCTGGATTAGTAATGATTAGACTTATTAATTTTAATATTTGTTAAACTTACAGTTGTTAGTTTTCATCCTTTTTGGACCCTTGAACTTGGGAATCTTGTATATTCTATGTATCTTAATTGAATCTTCACATTGTGACTACATTTTTCTAATTAGGGATGGCAAACATCACTGACGTTTTTTAATTGTCCATATAACGGAACTTTCGTGAAGCCTGTGCTAGGAGGTTCAACCTTATTGCTCATGACTGCGTGTTACAACTCTCTCTTTCAGACTTCCTTGAAATAATCACTTACATTGTTATTGTTTTATTCAGGTAGTGAAGGATCTTATAGAATCCTATGACATCATCACTGCCACAGATAGCCGAGGGAACACAGCATTACATGTGGCTGCTTACAAGGGATACTTGGCTGTGGTAAAGGTTTTGATTGCTACATCTCCCTCACTGATCTCTGTAACAAATAATTATGGAGACACTTTTCTTCATATGGCAGTGGCTGGTTTACGGACTTTTAGTTTTCGAAGAGCAGACAGGCAGGTTGAGCTCATCAAGCAGCTGGTATGCGGTAAAATAATAGACATGCAAGACATAATAAATGTCAGAAACAATAATGGAAGAACCGCACTGCACTTGGCTGTAGCTGAGAACATTCAGTCTAATCTAGTGGAACTTCTCATGATAGTGCCATCAATCAATTTGAACATCCGGGATGGTGATGGAATGACCCCGCTAGATCTACTTAAGCAACATCCAAAGTCAGCATGTTCTGAAATTTTAATCAAGCAGTTGATTTCAGCTGGAGGAATCTCCAATTGTCAGGATAATGCGGCGAGACATGCCATTGTTTCACATCTGAAAGGACGAGGTATAGGTGTCAGTCCTGGATCTTCTTTTAGAATTCCTGATGCAGAGATATTCTTGTACACTGGTTTTGAGAATGCATCTGATGCTAGTTGTGAAGCAAGTGTAGAGTACAGTTCATGCCGTAGTGAGCTAAGTGATTTTGACTCAAGTAATTCACTGGATGAAAAGAAGTTGAGCTCTATTAATCATGCTGCAAGGCGCCTAAAGTTTCTTCTTCAGTGGCCCAAGAAAAAAGAGAGAAAAACTGCTAGTTCAGAGATGGGAGTTCGTGATCCTTTGGAGGCCTCCAGTGAATATAAAATTTGGGAAAACCGTCCCATTCCACTTCGACAGAAGTATTCAAAATCTGTGTCTTTTCCAAGCTGCAAAAGGATTTTTTCTTTGAGGAGTGACTTACCAAGTCCATCTGCTAAAAAGAAATTTACTGCAGGGCTAACACATGGTGTGATTCAAGCATTGCCACATTTTGTTGTTCCAGTCAAATCATCTTCAAGTCCTTTATCAGGGTCATCAATGTCTTCACCTTCAGCAATGGATAAAGAAAAGGGTGTTGATATTTCAGAACCCTCTTGCTCAAATCAGCCGTTGGATCGTAAATTTCCTCAAATGCACCGAAAACAAAATTCCTTGAATAAGAAGTTGATGAATCAGTATTTCTGCTTTGGTGCACAGGGCCTGGCAGTGGAAGTCCCGACTAGCTATACGAGGCCAGATTGAAGTTACAAGCATGCCAGTTCTTTAGTTGCTTGATCTGAATATGTCAACTATTGTTTGTATAAAACCTACTAACATTCTGTATTACATATACAATCTCTGATTGTTTTGTGTGTAATTTTTGATGGGATGCTAAGAAAAACCTAGGCTTGTGGAATATGCATAAGACTTATACTGTATTTGTATCTATCTGTTTGTTGAGAGTTCAGAGTTACATAAATTTCAATCTGAAATTTTTTTTCTTCCTTTTCAAATCTTTTGAACCAATTTATCGTTCTGTTTATGTTTTATTGAGGATAAAGTACCTAGGTTCTGACACTGAAAATCTTTTAGTGATGAAAGTATGGATTGAGGGATTTGGCCTCGACAGTTGGTAATTTTGAAGCTGTACAAGAAATCAAGAATCCCATCCATGGGAAGCCATAGTAGCATACAACTGGATTGGCTTTCCTTTAACTGTTACTTACTCTTGAGATTTTCATACCTTGTGGCTAGGCATTTTGTTGCATCATCCAAGCTTTGAAACAGCTTCCCTGCTTGTCAAATGAGCTCGGTTGCAGCTTTCTTTAATTCTTGTAACATTTGTGATTCTCTTTTTCTTGAGTTTTTCCAGAACCCCTTTTCAAGTTCTGAAGGTGTTATGAAAGAAAACTTGTCCAAAACTAATTAGAGATCATCTAAATGTGACGTGTACAAAATTTTCCATTATAATCTACACCAGTGAAGACTTGGAAAAATAAACATTGGGTTCTATGATTATGATACAGTTTTTCATAAATCAATTCCTTTTTTGCATCAAATTCTCCATGTTCCATATGTGAGATGACACTTCAAAACTGTAATTAGGTATTTAGGTTAAGCCTAACAGATGTAATCTTATAGTAAAGTTCATTTGAGACCAACTAATGGCTAATTTTAGTAATATTTCACTTAACAACGATATTTCCTCTAGGTAGAATCCTGATTTATTGTCTTAAAGGAACGAAAAAAAATCACAACCAAAAGATCACAGTAAATCTTTCTAAGCAGTTTTTTTTTTCTGATATCAGTAGATAAATAAAAATTCTCAGGTAATTTTCCTTGGAATCTGGGGACACCATATCCACCAAAGTCAAAAGATTGAATCTGTTTTAAGTGGAAAAACATGGCATGATGCTTAAGAAACCTAGGTTATGGTGGTTCAACACGTAAATGGAGCCACACTCTGTCAAATGTCAACCAATGGTTGTCCAAGATTCAAGAATCAGTTAATAACAGAAAGTAGCAACTGAAGCCAACACTCACAACCCACAATTTTGCTTATTTTTAGCAATGCCATAAATGGTTTTCTGACTCTTTATCAACGCCCTATCTATATATAGTAGCCATAGGATATGCTGTTCTGATGTCACATCATTCTGTGGCCAACGCTGTTGAATCGAATAGCTTTAATTTTCTTTTCATTCAATTTTTTCATTTAATTATTTTTTTGAAGAAAAGTTATGGCGAATCAGCCACAGGATGATGGAATATCAAAGCAGCAGGCCCTTGATGATTGGCTTCCTATCACCTCCTCCAGGAATGCAAAATGGTGGTACTCAGCATTTCACAATGTCACTGCCATGGTTGGAGCAGGTGTCCTCAGCCTTCCTTATGCAATGTCTCAACTTGGATGGTATAAATAATAGCCGTTCAAACATAAAAAGAATTTGTATAAGATCGAGGTTACAGAGTTTTTATGATTCATTTATGTTTACTGAATTACAGGGGTCCTGGTATTGCCATCCTAATTTTATCATGGGTCATCACCTTATATACGCTATGGCAAATGGTTGAAATGCATGAAATGGTGCCTGGAAGGAGGTTTGATAGGTACCATGAACTGGGTCAATATGCATTTGGTGAAAAGCTTGGGCTCTGGATTGTGGTGCCCCAACAGCTTATTGTAGAAGTTGGTGTCAACATTGTGTACATGGTCACCGGAGGAAAATCACTGAAGAAATTCCATGACACCATCTGCCCTAGCTGCACACCCATCAGAACCTCATACTTCATCATTATCTTCGCTTCTGTCCACTTTGTTCTGTCTCATCTCCCCAACTTCAACTCCATTTCAGTAGTATCACTCGCAGCAGCAGTCATGTCTTTAAGGTACATTACTATCACTTCAATGTATAATAACTCGGTATCTATATCACATATGCATTTCGATTTATTCATCAATGATTAAGTTGTTTGCAGTTACTCAACCATAGCTTGGGCAGCTTCACTAGGAAAGGGGGTGAAGCCAGATGTGGACTATTCATACAAGGCGAAAACCGACACAGGAGTTGTGTTTGACTTCTTGAGTGGATTGGGAGAGGTAGCTTTTGCATATGCAGGTCATAATGTGGTTCTGGAGATCCAAGCAACAATTCCCTCAACTCCTGAGAATCCATCAAAAGGACCAATGTGGAAAGGAGTAGTTGTTGCATATATTGTTGTAGCTTTGTGTTACTTCCCAGTCTCAATTGTTGGTTACTACATTTTCGGAAACAGTGTCGATGACAACATCCTCATCACACTAGAGAAACCCGCTTGGCTTATTGCTGTGGCTAACATTTTTGTTGTCGTCCATGTCATTGGAAGCTACCAGGTTAATCTAATTCAAAAGTCACTCTAGTCCTCGTCATCTTTCGAGTTTTACTTTTATATCTGAATTATTTCGGGAAAGTTTTAACATCACTTCCTCTTATTCTGGGAAATTGCAGATATTTGCAATGCCAGTTTTTGATATGCTTGAAACTTTTCTGGTGAAGAAGTTGCATTTCAAACCTTCCTTCTTTCTTCGCCTTGTTACCCGAAGTACATACGTTGGTAAGTACATGCCCAACTATTCTCTTTTCTCTCCATTGAACACAGACTGATAAAATAATTTCTTTTAATCTTTGTTAATTCAGCATTTACAATGGTAGTGGCTATATGTGTTCCTTTCTTTGGCTCCTTGCTTGGATTCTTCGGAGGATTTGCTTTCGCCCCAACAACATATTTTGTAAGCATTGCCTTAGACATTTCCAAACTACAAAAGCTTGTAAATTTTTTTTCTGTCAATTAAATTTTTTTTGTTATGGTTTTATGCTCTCAGCTCCCCTGCATCATGTGGCTTGCCATCCACAAACCAAAGAGATTTAGCTTATCTTGGATCATAAATTGGGTAATGTTCACTTGACCTTAGTCTTATATTACAACTTGTTTTGAGGGTTAAACTGAAATATGCATTGTGTTTCAGATCTGCATATTTCTGGGTATTCTGTTGATGATTCTATCATCCATTGGTGGACTGAGATCGATAATCGTTTCCGCCAACAATTACGAATTTTTCTCATAAATTGCTTGATGAGATAGAAAAAATGAAGCTGCTATGAGTGGATGAAGATTATGATGATGATGATGAGGATAAGATGTGGATGTTGTTGGCTCGAGGCAGAGCTAAGCACAAATTAGTATGTGTAATTTGGGTATACATAAGAGCGCTCATGTGAATGTGTATGTGTTGATAGGCCTTCCTTCGTTATATGTAAAATATTAAGCTCTCAAACATTTCAGACCCTCGTTGCATCACCTTGTACTCTTATCAATCTATGTTAAGACATTATTAATATCAACAATAATTTTCTGTTCTACCTCTACTTCGACATTATTTTAAAATCCAGATTGGACTGATCGATTCAACTAGGAATTGGACATTTATCTGGTCTAGGTATATCCTAAACCCGATTATAATAGTTAGACCTAATTGACTCAAGGTTGAACTGACGGAATAGTGTCAAATCATCAGTCTGACTAGTTGGATCGAACGATTAGACCGATGACGTCAGCACGACATCAACATGACATAATAAAATTTCAAAATTATTTGGATTTGGATTTTGGATTTTGGATTTATTTTATTTATATTATATTGTTATTTGGATGAATTTATTTTATAAATTTATTAATTATTAAACTTTTAAATTTTTATTATGTCATGTTAACATCATCAATCCAACATGTTGGCCAAACCACTCGACCCAGGGACTAATCCTTTGACTGAGTCAAGGCCTAGTTCGGGTACAAAAACATTGACTTATGATATATTTGAGAAAAATAACATATTAACTTGCTTTAATTTTTATTTCGTCAATAATATTATTGAATCTATAAAATCAAAGTATATGTCCTTGTCACGTTTTATTTTATTAACGCTAAATCTTTATTTACTCTATGTTTTATAAAAGAGTTCATTTTAAAAAAACAAAAGTTGCATAATAATTTTAATTTGTTATAAATAGCTCAAGTGATATTGTCCGTTTTGGCGTACCTCACGACTTTAAAACGCGTCATTTAAGTTAAGAGCTTCAAGCCCCTGTTTATATACCTGATCACTAGACAGTAGGGGAGCGATGTGGGACTTCTAGTCACAACACACACCCTTATCGCAATCGTGTTGATAATGTGTTATAATTTCAGTGGTGCAAGTGTAATAAAATAAACTAAGAATGATTGCAATAAAAAATAGTAGAATAAAGAGAAATGAGAAGATTGTATCAAGTTATTCTTAAACTCTCAAATTTTAGGATCCTTTCAAAATTTAGAGGGGGGGGGGGGGGGGTGAAAAGGGTCAAATAAGTGGGATCCAATATTTACAACACTCCCCTTGACATAACCCCCCAGTTGCACCCTCCAACTTGACAAGTTGTGTTGTCAAGTTGCTTTCTAACTTAACAATTTGTCCACTTACTCCCCTCCCCCCAAAAAAACTTGTCAAATAAGTGGGGTCTAATATTTACAACACTCCCCTTCCCCTTTGGACATCTACCATTTACAAATAATTACATTTAATTTTACTCAAGAAAAACTCAATGGACAAAAACCTAAGTAAAGAAATACAACTCTATAATGAGAATGTAAAGAGACGTTGGACGTGCTTCATATTGCCTCGTTAAAAACCTTATCAAGAAAACTCAGTAGGACAAAACCTGATCAAGGAAAAAATAATATAGTTCACATATGTCAAGAACGATAAATTTCTATAAAAACTCCCCTTAATCGATGCTCGTCTTGATCAATGTTCCCCCTCATAATGGCAAGAATACTTTCGTAACTTGTTGAGCCACCGCATGCCAATGTCATACACTTGTTTTTCAAATATTTATGTCAGTAAGGCCTTAGTGAATAAATCTGCAAGATTATTACTGGAGTGTATTTGTTTGACATCAATCTCTTGATTTTGCTAAAGTTCATGAGTGTAAAAGAACTTCGGTGAAATATGTTTGGTTCTATCTCCTTTGATGCATCCCCCTCTGACTTGAATAATACATGTTGCATTGTCTTCATTTATAATTGTGGAAGCATATGTAGTACGTGACAACTTGCATGTATTTTCAATATGATGGATGATAAATCTTAACCATACGCATTCTCAATGGCTTCATGAAGTGCAAGAATCTCAGAGTGATTGGAAGAAGTGGCAACCAATGTTTGTTTTATAGAGCGCCATGAAATTACAGTACCATTGAAAGTAAAAACATATCCCGTCAGCGAGCGGGCTTTATGGGGATCAGAAAGGTACCTAACATCTGTATAACCAACTAATATAGGATCATTAACAGATTTCTTTAGATAAAATAATCTAAAGTCTTTTGTTCCACTAAGATAACGAAAGACATGTTTAATTTCATTCCAATGTCGGCGAGTTGGTGTAGAGCTAAATCTTGCTAACATAGTTATTGCAAATGTTATGTCTGGTCTTGTACATTGTGTCAAATATAATAGGGCATCTATTACATTTAGATACGGTACTTTAGGACCAAGTATCTTTTCATCGTTTTCTTTGGGACAAAATGGATATTTCTTAGGATCAAGAGACCGAACTACCATTGGGGTACTCAAGAGGTGAGACTTATCCATATTAAAGCACTTTAGAATCTTTTCAGATAATTTGATTGATAAAACAATATTTCATCTTAACAGTGCTCAATCTACAAGCCGAGACAATATTTTGTTTTTCCCAGATCCTTCATCTCAAATTCTCTTTTTAAATACTCAGCAACTTTTTTGAGCTCTTCAAGAGTCCCGCTTAAGTTTATGTCATCGACATATACTGCCATAATGACAAATCCAGATTTTGTCCCTTTTATAAAAACACACGGGCATATAGGATCATTGATGTATCCTTCATTCATCAAATATTCATTGAGATGATTATACCACATTCACCCCGATTGTTTTAACCTATATAAAGATCTTTGCAATTTTATTTGAAAACATATTCCTTTGACTCGTCTTATTAGCTTCTGCACTTTGAAACCTTCTAAGAGTTTCATATAGATATCATTATCCAATGTACCATACAAATACGCAGTGACAACGTCCATGAGACGCATATCAAGTCCTTCTAAGACTGATAAACTAATCAATTATTGAAATGTGATTGCATCCATAATTGGTGAATACGTCTCATTAAAATCAATTCCAGATCTCTACAGGAAACCTTGAGCAACTAGTCTGATCTTTTACCTAGCAATCTCATTTTCCCCATTTTGTTTCCTTGTGAATACCCATTTGTATTTTATGGGTTTCACATTTTCAGGAGTTTGTATTACAGGTGAGGATGTTTACATAACTTAATTTTCATGATATGGAACTTCATGTTTATTTTCATATTTGTAATCAGCATTTAGAACTTCAAGTTCTAAAACAATATTTATTTATAGAACTTCAAGTTCATTTATCAAATATAAGATGATATAATTACTAACGTTAGTTATTGAAAATTAATAAAAGCAGATCCAACCATAAATGTTGTCTTCAACAATGATAAACAGATCCAATCATGAAGACGGTATTAATCAATAATAAATAGATCCAACCATACATGCAGATTAAACAATAATAAGTAGATCGAGCCATGAAGATGGTATTTGACAATAATAAATAAAGCTAACCATAGAGGCAGAAGCAGAAATTAAAGAATCTTCGACCATGAAGGCAGTATTTAACAGTAATAAATAAGACTAAGTCTGACCATAAAGGCGAAAGCAGTGCACTATTACAATAGCTGAACTTTTCGTACTGGTAACGTGTTATAAACATCCCAAGCAATATTGTTCGTTTTGGCACACCTCACATCTTTAAACACGTCATTTAAGTTAAGGGCTTCAAACCCTTATTTATATACCCGCTCAGTAGACAGTACGGGAGTGATGTGGGACTTCTTGTCACAACAAATTTTTTCTTTTTTCTTAAAAACATTTTTGGGATTTATTAAGGATGTATCCGTTATATCAGTAAAGTATAAGGGTATAATAGTGACGTTATTATTTTAAGTAAACCCGCCAAAAACACTGTATCCTTATAAATCTTCCCGCCATCTCTCTGTGGAGCTCTCAAGTTGACGGTAGAGAAACCCTAGAGGGAGAGAGATAGAGTGTAATTTGC
Source organism: Toxicodendron radicans (assembly GCA_009867345.2). Classification (NCBI taxonomy): domain Eukaryota; kingdom Viridiplantae; phylum Streptophyta; class Magnoliopsida; order Sapindales; family Anacardiaceae; genus Toxicodendron; species Toxicodendron radicans. The sequence continues at coordinate 10,526,347 of WYDK02000051.1, forward strand.
CATGGAAGACGAAATCAAAGCAGAATTTCAAAAGAGCGGGTTCAATTTCGAAGAGGAGGAAGAAGTTC
>WYDK02000051.1:10554880-10565790 GCA_009867345.2 Toxicodendron radicans
TGTGTGATAGAAAATTATTTGACTTGTGTGGTTAGTTAGGTTTCAGAGTAATTTCCTTTTGTAGTTAGTTCTTAATAGGTAGATGCAAGTGTTTTTTTCTGTGGGGTCATGAATCTGGGACCTAATAATTAATAACTAAGCCCCGGATTTATTTTTTGGACCCAGTTAGGAATACTGCAGTTCTACTAACTTAGATTTGATCAAGATAACTAGGATCTAGACCATATTTGATTTGATCAGGATTAACTTTGTTTTAATGCAGTAGAGGGGGGAAAGATTCTTGAACTTAGATAGTTGAGTGATAGTTGTTTTGGTACTCTCTCTTTTGTGTGTGTGTGTGAGAGAGAGAGAGAGAGAGAGAAAGTTAAAGCTTTGTGGAGAGAAAATGAGATCTATAGATGATAAGGGGTGCTACAACCATGGACCGATTAAAGAGATTTCAAGTAGCAGTGCAATTAGTTTTGAGTTTCATACAGGGAATGGAGCTAACCGCAGTAGTTCTCATCATCGAACAGCCTTAGGCAAACCAACACCATCAAAATGGGATGATGCACAGAAATGGCTAGTGGGGTTGTCAAGAGGGGGAGAGAAAACCCAATCCAAATCCAAGCCACGCAATTCAAATGCTGATGACAGGAGACTAATAGCTCCTGTTCCACAAAAGGAACAGGACTACTCGAGCGATGAAGATGGAGGGGAAGAAAAACAAAATGGATGCTTAGATGCAGTGGCAACTCAGTATGAAGCGGAAACAAAGAACGTAGACTGTGATGAATCACTATGGCGAATCAATAAGCCCGTGGAAAATTCAACTTCAGCTATTAGATCAATATGTGTGAGAGACATGGGGACTGAAATGACACCTATTGCAAGCCTGGAGCCTTCAAGAACAGCTACACCTATTAGAGCCACAACTCCTGCGTTGAGGAGCCCCATAACTTCAGGATCCTCAACTCCAGTTAGGTTTCAACACGGGGTGCAGAGTACTCAGGGTCAGGGGTATCAAACTGGTCTAACATCAACAGAGAACAGTGGTGAGGCCAACTCTGCTGGCCGGGGGACTGATGCCACCAGACGGTTTGGAGATGAATATGACACTTGCAAAATAGCTGAGAACAATAATTCTGATCAAGTTAGAAATCTGAACAGTTTAGAGGCCCAGGCAGTGGCTTGGGATGAGGCAGAACGTGCTAAGTTCATGGCAAGGTGATACACTAATATAAATTTCTCTGGCTACTACTGGATGTGACTAATTAAACAACAGTCTACAGTTCTTTTTACTCAACAACCCAAAATTAAATATGTAACAGTTTGGGTATCTTCTACTCATGTTAAGATTTTGGGAGGCGGAGAGTGAGTTTCCCCAGACTGTTCATGGGCCAAAATAGGCCTTAGAACTTATTGAAATAACTGCTAATATGACGTTCTTGCACTCCTTTGTTGTAGGTATAAGCGGGAAGAGGTGAATATACAAGCATGGGAAAATCATCAAAAGAGGAAAGCCGAAATGGAAATGAAGAAAATGGAGGTATTGTTTCTTCACTCGTATGCAGACAGACTTTATTATTAAATACATGGCTATTGGCATAGAGATTCCTCTACCTACACTACTAGTGTTGAGCGTGAACAAATATTTAAAATAATGTTGCAGACCTTCTTCATCCTCTACCTAGCTTGCAACATAAGCATGCTACTGACGATTTTGCACTTTCCAATTATGCAAGAAAATGTCTCAATTTTATTATTTGGATGCCTCTTCAAGGAACTGAATAGACTTTTATTCTCCTTGTCAAATTCACATTGTAAAGTCTTTTTCAAATGGGCAGAACAAGAAAAGTACTGCAGAGCGAAATGCAACAGCTTGGAGTCTTCTTTTCTTATTTTGTTTGCACTCTTATACCAAAAGTTAAAGAATCAGGAAAAAAAAAAAAACCAGCATTATAAATCTAGCATAAAGTGTTTTGTTGGCTCAGTCAGCTATACAAAAGATTCTCATTGAAGCACAAACATTTTCTTGCTGCCCTTGAGTTGTCTTATATCCACAAATTGTCGATGAAATCGAGATCGGTCCTAAAGTTTGGAAAGTTGGAAATAAATGAACTGGGAGTCACAAGTCAAAATGCAGAGCCATAAATAGGCAGCAACTTACTCTTACCTCATTGTGTTATTCGGATGCCTTCTTATTTATTTATTTTAAAGGATTTTCCACACTTAAAAATTTTAGTTTTCTGACTACTTGTGTTCTGACTTCTAGGTGAAGGCCGAGAGACTGAAAGCACGGGCACAAGAGAGGTTGGCGAACAAACTTGCGGCTACTAGGAGAATAGCAGAGGAAAAGCGTGCGAATGCAGAAGCCAAATTGAATGAGAAAGCTGTGAGGACCTCTGAGAATGCAGACTACATAAGGAGAACTGGTCATCTGCCCTATTCATTTTCTTTTAAGTTGCCTTCCCTTTGTTGGTAGCAACTCTGAAATAGCCAATAATTGTTGTTCCACGGCTACCTTTCTTTTCCTTTTTTTTTGGTCATTTTTTGTGATATGTATATGAACATGAAGAGTCATGAGATATGATAAACACTTCCATGGGGTAACTTATTTGGAATAAATACAACATACCCCATTTTGAGTGAGGCATTATCATGATACTTGTTCATCAATTATCAGAGTAAGCAAAAGCCGAGTTCAAATGTTTATATTGGCAATACATTATCTGTAATATCTAGAATCTACCTCTTTCCGTCATTACTTGGCTACTTGGGTTCCGGCTGATCATGGTATTTATCAGGTTTATAATATTTTCCTTTCAATAAGTAGATATTGTTCGCCTTTAAGTTTTGTAGGTAAGGTAATTGCTTGGTAACCCATTTTGTACAACTCGAACTTAGAACTCTGTCTTTCAACCCGACACCCCCTCCCCTCGATCCATCCAATTAGAGGTTACCAAATGAGGGCATGGACGGGTCCCAAGCTCGGTATTCACATATGTGAGGGCTCACTTTAACCCCTATATTTTTATCTAATTTTTAACTTTTCAAGAGTTTTTTTGATATTTTTCAAAGGGTAAAAAAAAATTGACCCATAACCAGGCCCAAGAGGAGTGACCAGGCCTTGCAAACGTGCCCTTTAGAACAAGTCTCATTTGCCCACCTCTACATCCGACCGGTCCCATTTACCCATCTTTACATCCGACTATAAGTAGGTGGTTAAGTTAAAGCTTTATAAATTGGAATTCAAAAGGCAACTATAATCTAAAAGTCGTCTAGAGGACCCAGAACTTATAAATTGAATTTCATATTTTTTTAACAATGTGATGAGAGTTATATAAATAGTCTTCGAACCTTAACTACATAATATTTGCCACTTCGAAGGAGAAATGTTATAATCTAGATATTACCATTTATTGCACCATGCTTTTGAATGTTACTGAAGTTTTTGTTATTGCCATTATCTTCCAATATAAAAAAAGCTTGTTCACATATGCTATTTATTTGAAGTTTACATATACTATTTATTTGAGATTACTGGAAAAAAAAAAATAGAGAAAGTAACTTATATACATGTTAAGCTAAACTTTATTTAATTATGAGAAAATATATAAATAGAGAATTACTGTTTTAAAACCTGGACTAGAACCCGGCCATGACTCAGGTTCGGTTCAGGAAAAAAACCAAAAGTATACATTGAACCGTTTTAGACTGTTAGTGGACTAGATAAATAGTAGTAAATAGTCGATCGGACTGGCCCGCGACCCGAACCGGTTCATTACAAATAATAAAATATATAAAAATTAAAAATTAAATAATAAAAATAAATAAAACAATGGAAAGGAAATTTTTTTATTGATGACATCGCCAATCCAACCGACTGGTTGGACCGGTGACCCGGCCACCTTACCGGGTGCCGGTCCGGTCTAGATTTTAAAATTGTGTATAGAATAGATGATCATCCGTGGATAGTCCAAATGATTAAGACGAATTGGAGATTGTGTGGATATGTGCAAGTCTCAAGTTATGTTCTTCATCTGGGCGTCCATGATTTAAGTGAGAGGAAATCGGGTTAAATCAGGGCCGTTGTGGAAAAATGATATTCAATTATCAAAATTCTAATAATATTATGGAATTAAAAAGTAAAAAGATTTTTCTAATATTAGCATTATGTTGTCTCTATTACTAATGTACTATATGCAAAGATATTGTATATTAATTAATTTAAGTGAAACAGGGCCATATTCGTAATTCCAGGAGACTTAGGGGAGCCAAATTATTTTTCCAGACTATAAGGGGGCCTTACGATAGTTGCCATATCTGATAACTTTAAAAAATCGAAGTAAAATCGAGACCTATCAAATAGTTGGCGATCGCAAACGCGACCTAAAACACTCTCGTTTGCCTCTCTAATTTTCTCAAAGCTGCGGTCGCCGCTTTCTCTATCTCTCTCTGATATCTCTGTGTCTGATTGGGTAAGCAACATCGAACCTTCTCTTTGTATGAGAGATCAAGGTTTTATGTCTTTCAGTTTTCTCAATTTCTAGGGCTTTTCCTCTTCGTTTCGCTCTTCGGTTTCTGGGGTTTTCACTTTCGGTTTCGCATTGTATAGCCGAATTTCGAGTGAGCACCCCTAAAATTGAGTATCTTCTATCGATTTTTATTTCTTCTTTCTATTGATTCCATCTTTGATTTCGTATTATCTTTAGATCTTAAATTCGTTTCGATTAGGGTTTGAATTTGTGTTCTTCTAAATTTTTGGAAAATAAAAAAAAAATTGAATTGATTGTATGCTAGAATTAGGGTTTTACTAGAAAGAATTAAGGGGATTTGAATTGCTATTAGTGCTTATAGATTTTGTTTAAGTATATATGGCGGCTGGGAGACATGGGGGTTATCGTGACAACGAATTCAGAGATCGAGAGGCTGATTTTGAAGTGTCAAGGCGTGAATATGCTTATTCCAAGGAGGAATATGACTATGAGCGGATTAGGAGTAATAATCATGAAAACAACAAGCGGGGTCGAGTTCGTTATGTGAGAGATAGGGTTAGACAAAAGGATATCAAGGAGAGGGAAGTGATCACAAATGGTGGGTATCGCTCCTCATCTAGGAGTGATTCAGGTAGTAGTGGTGGTGGTCGTAATAGTCGTGGGCCTAAGCCAAAGGAGTTTTCAGTTAAGGCTATTGATAGGGAGCCTGGTGAATTGTCCAGTGAAAGTGGGTCTGAGGATGCAACTGAAATTGAGTCCGTATCCAAAGGTAGGGATAATGAAGTTTCCAAGGTGGTAGAGAATGGGATTCAATTTCCTTTGGAAAGAAAAAGGAAATTTTCTCCCATAGTGTGGGACAGAGATGATAATAATGTAGGTAAAAGTAGGAATTCACCCGTTGTGACAGCTCTTCCCCCTCCACCACCTTTACCCAAGACATATTGCAAATCACCTAATGTTGTTGCAGAGGGAGGTGTACATGTATCTCCCCCGGAGAGTAGGAAAAACCAGAATTTGCAGTCTGTTTCACCAATTAATCCTCCTGTGGTATCTAGGTCAGTTGAATATGATACTTCTGAGTCTCCAGTAGGGTTGTCTTCTTCACCATCAGGGGAGCAGCAATGGGGTAATGTTCAGGAATTGGATCATTTAGATGACGAAGACTACGTACCAACCCGGAATATATCCTCTTCGAGATGGGCAGCTGGAAACAGTTCTCCAGTTGATGAAGGTGAAATTTTAGAAGATGAAGAATTTCCTAAAAGGAGGAAGAAAATGCCTCTTTCGGAGTCTTTGCAAACCAGATTAAGGAACAAATCCATTAGTCCTGAGCTTGTGGAGCTTAAGAGAACAGGGTCTGAAAGGGCTAGATCCAGGTCATCCGAATCTGATGAACGAGGCAGCCGAGCTAGGTCTTTGAGTGGGGATGATTATCACGGTAATTATTCAGAGAAGGATGATTACATGGAGATTGATGAGGAACGAAACCATGATGATATTAGTGTTAGTGGGTCTGATGCAAATTCAGATGATGAAACTGATTCCCGTGAGACTCCAGAACCTGCAGCACCTCCTCAAAGAAGTATAAATATGCTTCAGGGATGTAGAAGTGTTGATGAATTTGAGAGGCTAAATAAGATAGATGAAGGAACTTATGGTGTTGTGTATAGAGCTAAAGATAAGAAGACTGGGGAAATCGTAGCCTTGAAGAAGGTAAAGATGGAAAAGGAAAGAGAAGGTTTTCCATTGACTTCTCTCAGGGAAATAAACATCCTTCTTTCCTTTCATCATCCATCAATTGTGGATGTTAAAGAAGTTGTTGTAGGGAGTAACTTAGATAGCATTTTTATGGTGATGGAATATATGGAACATGATCTGAAGGGACTGATGGAGGCAATGAAGCAACCATTCAGTCAGAGTGAAGTGAAATGCCTCATGCTCCAGCTATTGGAGGGTGTCAAGTATCTTCATGATAATTGGGTGCTTCATAGAGATTTGAAGACATCAAACCTGCTTTTGAATAATAGGGGTGAGTTGAAGATCTGTGACTTTGGTTTGGCTCGTCAATATGGGAGCCCATTGAAACCGTATACTCATTTGGTGGTTACTCTTTGGTACAGGTGAGCTGCACTTGTCTAATTTCTCCTTCCATGCTTCCATTGTTTACATATGTGTGGTCATGTTTGTTTCATGTATCTTGATCTTCCTTATTTATCTCCTTTTGTTGTTTCAGTTACATATGTGGTTCAGCATGTGCATAGTCAGTCTGTTTGTTTGAACTCTTTTTCAGATGGTGCTTTGTTGGTGTATTATTAACTTCTTGACCTTTGGCCAGATATTCTGACATGATGACACCACGTGTAATAATCGCATGGCACTTGTTAATCTCATGGTGTTATTAAATGGTTGTGCTTACATATATGATGTCATGTTTGCTGTCACAACTTTTGTTATTTGCTTAACTAACAGTTCAATGAAAAATAATTCTCTGACCCCTATTCAGCATGCGTCTTTAGCCTCCTTTTTTCTGCATTATGATATATATGGTTTTCAGATGTTTAACAGGTTCTTTTTGATTAAAGACAAACACACTTATATATTTACTCACATCTGCAGGGCACCGGAACTTCTATTGGGAGCCAAACAATATTCAACTGCAATTGACATGTGGTCATTGGGTTGTATAATGGCTGAACTGTTGTCTAAGGAGCCACTGTTCAATGGCAAAACTGAATTTGATCAACTTGACAAGGTAAATTATGTTCAATGCATCAGGTGTAGGTAAACTAGGTTCAATGCCTGTGTTGTTAAGTGGTCCTATTAATCATTTATGGGTTTTCTTTTGGTTACAGATTTTCAGAATCCTTGGCACGCCAAATGAGACAATTTGGCCTGGATTTACAAAGCTGCCTGGTGTGAAGGTCAACTTTGTCAAGCACCAGTAAGTATCAATGTTTTTCTTATTTCTTTCTGACCAAGTTGACCATTACATTGAGGTGTTCTTATTCTTGCCACTGTTTTCCCAGGCTTCCAGCTTTGGGAGATTCTGATCTGGCTATCTGGCCTCCATTGGTGACATATTACTTACACATCTTTTTTCTTGTTTGTATTAATTGCTGACTTTTCCTTTCAGGTACAACCTGCTGCGTAAGAAATTTCCAGCAACATCTTTCACTGGATCGCCAGTTCTATCTGATGCTGGGTTTGACTTGTTGAACAAACTCTTAACCTATGATCCCGAGAAGGTAAACTTCTAATAATCTGTTGCATCTGGTTAATACTTTGTCTGGTTTGACTTGATACTTAAGCCCATGGTACTTTTGCAGCGAATAACAGCTGACGCTGCTCTTAATCATGATTGGTTCCGTGAAGTTCCTCTTCCTAAGTCCAAAGATTTTATGCCTACCTTTCCTGCACAACATGCTCAAGACAGGTATGAGATTCTGAGGTTGAAATGTTTAGAATTTTGTAGCAATTTCTTTCTTTCCATATGTCATTCAATTTTTATTTTTATTTTTGTTATTGTCAGGCGTATACGGAGAATGATGAAGAGTCCTGATCCTTTAGAAGAGCAGCGTAGAAAGGAGCTGCAACAAGGGGAGCTAGGGACAGGTGGTTTGTTTGGCTAATAGAATTGAATTAATTTGCCAACTGTGTCAAAGATCCCGTGCTTAAGTTTTCAAAGTAGTTTGCAATGCCCACAGTTGAGGTGAGGGACATGCATTCAACAGAAGTTGCGAACATTGCTTGTCAGACGATCATTCATGCTGTTTTTTAGCAGGCAACTGTGGTGATTTGGGTGGAGAATTATTTGCCTCCTACCTGTCAACAAGATTTCTTGCAGGTTAACTTTGTCCTTCAGCTCTGGGAATCATGTAGAGAAATGCATCTGTGACACTGCTTGCATCGCAAGGTGTGGCATAACAGCTTTTCTTCTTTAAAATATCAGTTTCGGCTGGAACTTGTGTATGTAACATATTCTCATTGGCACATTGTAAACGATTATCTTGAAATTTGGTTTAAATTAGAAAGTTATGGAATTTACTACCCACTATCATTTCTGTCATTTTTAATATTCACATTGTGTTTGCAAGAGACGGTTGGTGTGAAGTGGAGGGAACGTTGTTAGCTTTTCATTGACGAACAAATTGACAGTAACCATTGTGCTTTGAAGGTAATTTATCAATTCATATCTGCAGAATCTTATGTGGGATAAGGACTCTGCTGTCTTCAGTGTGAACATTGTTGTGCTAGCATACTCTTGATATACAGTGGTTTGTTTCAGTTGCTGTGATATAGTTTTTTTTTTCTTTTGCCACTTGAAAAATTCTTGGCGTTGTGGAGAAGATGATTTCTCATGTGCAGTGATCTTATGGGCAGGATTTGTAATGAAGATTTGTAATGTCCATGACCCGTTCTAAAATGCTATTTAATGGAACAGTATTATATTTGATTAATAATGTCAGGACCAAGAAATAAAAAAAGAGTAACTAGTAAACATTGACAAATTTGTGTTACTGCCAACGCTGATTACTGTAACTATTGAGCTGTCATCTCTATGTTGTTTTGACTTAGTTATGTTTTACTTGTAAATTCATTATTGGATGTGATTATTAAATAAAGAAGGCAGCTGTCCTATTAAGTCATTTTGTTTTATGTGCTCTTCACCTAAACATGTCTAACTTCCGCTTATACTTACTATGAATCTCTAGTTGATATGATTTCAACTGATGATTTGAGAGAATTCAAGTACTCAAATAATAACAAACCATTTGCCTTAGTGAAGAAAGAATTTCCTGTTTGCACTTCATGTCTAGTTGTATTTCAATAATTTGGTATATATTAATTTCCAATGATTTCTAGTCTCTATGTTTCTCCACTTGTCTTTGGTTGCTTGGACTCTCATTTTGCACTTCCGTACTTCATGGTACTGAGAAAACTTGATGCATTAATGTGTAAAGATCAAATAGTTAATTCTACCCCTATGTATTCTTTTTCGCATTGATGGTGTGAGAAGATTCAGACTTTATTAGCTGCAGAAACTTTTTTATGACATTGTCTGCAAATGTCACTGCAGTCTCAAAGCCAGCAGGTTGAGGAGGTTACCTGTATTCTCTGGATTTTATAGAACTTCCAATTAGTTGTTCCTTCAGGCTCACTAGAGGTACCATATGAATTTGCTTTGTTGTTCATGTATTAGATCATATTGTTGGTTTGCATTTATTTAATTTTCAATCTGATTTGGTATCAACTTATGTAAACACGAATTAAATTTACTAGATAGATGAAACACAATTAAAAAATGATGATGGGGGGAAGATTTATTTGGATACACCGATTGATGTTTATGCAGTGGTCCTTTGGTGTTCATTTATTGGTGTGGTTGCTGCTCTGTAGGTTGAAGCAGATCATAAACCCTAGTTTGGCTTTCTAAATGTCATTATTTTGGTGGTGTATGTGGATCATGTTATTATGTGATCAATGGTATGTATTTCTTAAATAATGCCATTTCACTTGGAATACAAACTTGGGATGTATAGTATATTACTAGTTGTATATTAAATATAGTAGTGGCAGATGCATTAAACTACATGTATACAAAGGTATAATTTGAAAATAACTCGTAGATGTTGCATTATTTTATGTAGCCAGTAGTATGATTACGAAAGCCTTACTGGTGATTTGCTGATGATCAAACTGAGTAGTTGCTAAGTTGTATGGGGTTTGCAGTTGTACTATTTATGAAAAATTGTGGATCTACTTGCTCAGTAAATCCATTTAGGCCCCCGCAGACAAGACCGTGGAGTTGCTTGGAGTGACATTTTTTAGGTAGGAGTTGTATGGCTTGCATGTTTGCTCTGCTTTAAGGTGTAGCCATACTATAATAGTTAGCAGAGCTATATTTTTTTGAGTATTACTTACAAGCTGAAATCATATATTATTTTAGTTGGTGACGGTCCAGTTTTGAATATGTCCTTTATAGCTTGTTTAGTCACTTTTTGCTCATTTTTCTGATGTGATTTTATTTTAGGCATGGCTGGAAGAATGGGTTGCTTGGAGATGGAAAACCATGAAGCGTCCACTTCCCATTCACAAAATCCATGACCTGAGAGGTGATTAAGCGGTACTAAAACGAGTAACTTGTTATATTGAATCAAATAGATATAGAGAGGTGCATGTTATCCCATCAACACAATCTTGATCCCCTCCTTGCTAGTTTATTCCAGAGAGAGATGGGTAGCTAATTCCAGTTTTTTTTTTGGGGTGGTGGGGGGGTGGTTTCTCTCTCAAACCCGTAAACTCATTCTGCCTTGATATAATTTTGATTACCGTCCATTGCAGGGAAATTTTCCGACAGGGAATATATGGAAATAATGTGGTCTATATATCGTTGAGGTGCCTGGTTATAGATGATTGATTGTTTGAACCATG
>WYDK02000051.1:10644162-10656003 GCA_009867345.2 Toxicodendron radicans
GATTTTCTTCTGTGGTTTCAGCTCTCACTTAATTTATATCGGGGTTTTTTTATTCTTTTGCAGATTTCTGCCAGGATTCCATTCAAAGCAGATATTGCTTTTATCTCTGGAACTGGTGTAAAAAACTCAAGGGTAGAAGAACGTGTAAGCAGCCTTACAGGTTTTTTCTACATCCATTTAATCTGAATAATGTGTTAATGGTTTGTTTGGTACAGTTTTAAAGTACTTTCTCTCTTTAGTCCATTTTGTTTCTCTTTTGGATTACCCTCTTTCACTATGCTTTCTTCTGAGTTTTTCAATGCTTTTCATATTTCCTTATTTATCTAATTCTACTTCAAAATTCTATTGGGAAAGCTTTTTTCCCCAATGCCAAGTTCAAAGGTTCCCTTTTCTATAATTATTCTCAATGAAAAGCAAAAGGTGGTGCTCACTAGTGTGTGCATGGGTGGATTGAGGGGGGTGGGCAGGTGTATAAACATCTTCCTTTGCATCTATCTTCTCGATCTCATTTTGATTGAAGTTGTGGCTCCCTTCAGTTGGTATTTTAGGTGTTAACTGAATGGATAATGGATATGCTTACCTTGTATTAATTACTGGATTTGCATTCTTTGATTATACTTCTGCGCATATGACTGGGCTGCAAAATCATAGGGATCTTTCAGTCCATTTTGGGCTATCTAAATTCTATCTATTCTTTGCATATATATTTTGATTTTGATTTTTTATTTATATGTTTGAATTTTTTATAATGTTAGGTTTATATTAAGGGTTTATATACTTGTTAACAAGTTGTGACCATTGTTTTTATCATGGTGTCCGTATTTATTATTTCTACTTCTATACTAAAAGCAAATGTGTGCAACCAACATAGATAAAAATAATCTTTTCCACAATTCTTCCAAATTTTAACCGGTTTAAATTTCTTTGAAGTTCAGATTTTCGATGTGGCTTTCTGTAAAGTGGGTGGTTTCTGGTATAAATTTTTTTATAGTTTTATGTTTTTAGACTGACTTAATGGAAAGTTTTATGTATTGGCTTCAGAAACAGAATTTTTTTTTTTCTCGTCAATCTTTTATTGGGTTTTACTTTTTATTATTTAGGTACCTCACTGACTAGTCTACTCAAAGAGAAGCAACATGATTTTGATGCCAAATTCATGAAGTGCTTTAACCTGGCTGAAAAGGTAATGATTTAAAATTTTCTTATGTAAACACTTTGTCCTTCCTTCTCAACGAGTATATTTACTACTATTTGAAACCCTGCAATATTAACAAACTTATCTTCTGATTTTCGTAGGATAAATGTAATGGATGTATAGTGTGTGGTCAAAGATGTTTTGACTTAAAAGTCATTTTTCTTTTTTCTTGAAGTAGTTCTTTTATGCGACCAGATTTTCATTCTTCTTGATAAAAGTTCTAATATAGTTGTGTTTTATATTCCAGCTTGATTCTGAATCCATAATTGTTGGAAAGGCTGCTATAGGGAATATGTTGGGTGGCATTGGCTACTTCTATGGCCAATCAAAAATTGCATTACCCAAAAGTTCTAAGGTGAGTTATTTGTATTTGTTTCTTTTCTTAATTGTCTTGCATATCTTATATATCAGTTGATCAGTTTTTATGATCATGTGACCAATTCATTGTTTCAAGTCGAATATATTTTAGGTTATTGATTTTTAGGGAGTTAACTTAACTTTCAGTTGCCAAGAATATTTTTTGATGAACCGATATCCAGAACGCCATGTAAGAATGATAAAATGGTTCAAATGGAGTTTGAGATTCTGTTATAATTTCCGAGCTAGGCTGCAATGGTCTGTTTGACTGTAAATAAAGGAAAACCAATCTAATTTCTAATTTTCCCTTTTTTCCTTAGAAAACTAAGTAAATAGATAAACATGCTATCATTAATCATGTTTCATCTTCTCTAGTCTCTTCATCAATTTAACTAAGAGTAATGTTATACTTTCCAAGTTTGTATCCCAATTTATATTCCAAGTGCTGTGGCATTGATTTCAGGATGTCATATCACTTGCCATATTGTTTTATCTTCCTTATAATAATCCAAATCAATGCAACATTACTTGAGATAAAATTTAGAGTACCAACTTGGGAAGTATGGTATTTCTATGACTAAATACTGTTGGTGAATAATGATCTATCATCCAGTTCAGCTCATTTCTGGATTCCCTTTTTGTCTCAATTTGTGTTCAGAAGTGCAGTAAAGATGAGGGAACTATCAAATTAGAAATGAGAAAATTAATAGCTCTTGGTCAGGGTCTAGGTTCTGTTTCTTTAAGCTGTTAATATTTTTGCTTATGTTCACTTCTTTATTCTTATATTTGATTAAGTTATAAAAGTGGCAATTTTCTCTTGCAGCTTAGAAGTCATGATAATTTCATTTTATATTGGCCTGCCGAGCTTTATACTGCTGTCCCAAGTCGACCCTTCTTTCCAAGGGGGTTTCTTTGGGATGAAGGTTTTCATCAATTATTGATCTGGTTGGTTTCCTATTACTTATAGATCAATTATTGTAAATTTCATGTCACCTTCTAATTTAGGAAAGGAATATGCTAATTTCTATATAATATATTGTTAAATGAGCAATTTATTCAGGTTAACTGATCATTTTTTTGTGGTTTTATGTATTGTTTATTAAATTTTGAGCAGGCGCTGGGATGTCCATATATGCTTAGATATTATTGGACACTGGTTAGATTTGATGAACATTGATGGATGGATTCCTCGGGAGCAGATTTTGGGTGCTGAAGCTCTAAGGTGGCTTGGAGTATCTAGTTCAAGTATGTCCAGTTAGCCTCTTGATTTAGGTTTGTCAGGAAAGTAACTTCAAATTCATTCTGGTGTAATTACAGTAAGGTACCTGAGGAATTTGTTCTTCAGCATCCAACTAACGGAAATCCACCGACTTTATTTATGGTTATACAAGGTAAGTTTATTTCCAATTAAATTATACTATGCCTGTGCTTGAAAGTTTAATTTCACCTTAGCATGGATCTGACTTGCATAGATATAGTATTTTCTTAGACAAGTACCTTTTTATAACAGAAGAGATTTCTGTGATCTTATGAAGGTGAGTATCCTCAAAAGTACATATGTACAAGTTCTTGGATTCCTTGTGTTCTCTTCTCTGTATCCAAGCTACTACAAGTAAAGCAGTTATTTTCTTTTCAATTTTTTTGTTTTCTTGTTCAATACTAGAGATTAGATAATTTGATATATTATCTCTTTGTATAGTTAGCATATCCACATATTGTCTGGATGAACATTAATATTGTACTTTATACATGATCTGAGACATAGTATGAAAATTCACTCCTTTCAGAACTGGTCTATGGCTTGAAGAAAAACAAATTTAGTGCTACAGAAAGCAATGATATCTCTTCCTTTTTAGAGCGAGCTCTTATACGCCTTGAAGGATGGTTCCATTGGTTCAACACTACTCAATCAGGTAAGTCTGGGTTTCTATTTAATCTTCCATGCAGTACATATGATTGTAGTTACAGTGTATCTGTAGCTCTAAAGGTTACCTGCATTGTTCAGTATCGAGTTACAAGTTATTGTTATTTTAGTATTTGTTAATCTCAAACAAATTTTTCTGGTATAATACCAGTATAGGATTTGTGTAAACCTTAAAAAGGACTTGGGCTTAAGACTTTGTTGAGTTTTTGACTGACATCATGGTTAGAGGTTCTTTGATCTGTACAATTGAATCATTGATTATGAGATTTAGAGAAGACAATTTACATTGTTAGTGAGCTCGGATGTTAGTCTTTCTGAGTTTCTCATTTATTTTGGGTTATCACATTTAAAAAGCAGGAAAGGAAATGAGTAGCTATTTTTGGCATGGAAGAGATAGCGCAACAATACGTGAACTAAATCCGAAGGTTCAATTCTACAGCACTCTAGATTTGAAAGTCTTTCATAGTTCAGATCCTCCACATTTGCTGTGAATAAAGAAAAAAAAATCCCTTGAATTTGTTTACTCACTGATGCTCACAAAGAAATTTAGTTCAGAAAATTTTCAGATGTTGAAGATAAGTTGGTTAATTTATATTGTTTCTGACATCTCCAGACTCTATCCTCTGGGCTGGATGATTATCCTCGTGCTTCACATCCTACTGAAGAAGAACGTCACTTGGATCTTAGATGCTGGATGCTCCTCGCTGCAGATTCCCTGCATTCCATTGCTGACTTGTTTGCGAAGGAAAGCAAAAGAAAAAAGGTATAATAATGAGCAAGCCTTTCTAAATACTAAATCCATACTTAACTTCATAGACCTTGAAAATGAAATGATGCAGGAATATGGTTCAACAGCTGAGCTGCTTTCAGATTTTGAAATTTTGAATCAGGTATGTTCATCTTTATCATCCTGTCTGAAATTGTTTTTCATTCCTTCACATTCAAATGGCTTCATATGGTACTTTGTTATCGTAATATAATCAATTTCTCTATTGTAATATTGGTGTAATGTTCTAGAGAATTAAATCCTTGTGGCTACACATTAGTTAGATATGTTTTCAAGCATACCTTTAGGACTAATTACTGTCATAGTTTAGCTTTTTATGTTATTTGTGTTTGACAATTTACCAGATGCATTTTGATCCAGCTTACGGAGCTTATTTTGATTATGGAAATCATACAGAAAAGGTATGCTGCTTGTCTGTTACTATTCCTATCAGAATAAAGAGCAGTTTTCTTGAATATACTCACACTGACTAATTGAATGCTGCATGTTTAATCCACCATTAGTGAAAGATATTTTGAGTTAATTTACCGATATACAGATTTCAATGACGTGGGCTTTCCAAAGGTCACCGGTTAATTGTATATTCAATTTTGTGGTTTTGTTTAAACCGTAATGCTACGGACACTGAAAATTTGCACTGATTTTTTGTACCGAATGACGTGGAATCGTCCACGTCATTCAATTTCACACGTCCTCAGTTCAGAACGGCCGTCCATCAAATACCAATATGGACGGCTGTCCAACAAATGCAACCCAAAATGATCATTGGACGCCGTTCATAGTGAATGAACGGCCGTCCAATGGTCATGGACGGGCGTCCATAAATTATGGGCGCCAGCCATTACCTTGTTTGTAATGGACACCCGTCCATTGCACTGTGGAAAAAAAATTGATTATGCAGAGTTATAGCACAAACAGCTAGAAAAGTATGTATTACAGTGTTGGAAGCTCACTTCAGGAACAGCAAAGTCACATTGTAGAAGCAAATTTCTAGCCTTTGCTAGAATTTCTGTCTTCTTCCTATACGCAAAGTGCACCTCAACATTTTCAGCAAAATTGCTCAGTCTTTCATCCTCATTATCAGATGCTGAAATGAACCCTCATCTCCTTTAAAGCAGCCTCAAACTCAGAAGTGTATTCAATGATCTTCTGAAAGTCAGCCAGCTTCGAAGCATCTTCAGGCACAACCTGAAACAAAAGATAATGCATGATTTGGAGGATGACTTTCAGATACATTAGGCGGAAAAAGCATGATTTGGAGGATGACTTTCAGATACATTAGGCGGAAAAAGCAAAAGATTGTAGACCTACTTCAAAGTGTTAACAGACAAACCTTTGAGAGAAATTTGGAAATAATCAGTTCCGAAATCCTTGGCCACGTCAACCTTCCCAAACATTGGACCCAAGAACCATTTTGGAAGCATATGCATTTGTAGATAAACTTAATAACTTGAATAATCCCAGAATAGATGGTTTTTCCATCCACATTTTCAATATGAAAATTACAGAAATGTTCAAAGGGCATATAAGAAACTGCACCAAAGTAACAATTGCAGAGAAGATAAAAACCCTTGGTGAGTGGACAGAATAATGTAAAGCAATAAACGAATAAATGCAGAAGTTGATGTATAATAATTTTACAAACAAGGCAATGGATTTATGGATGCCCGTCCATGACCATTGGACGGCCGTTCATTCACTATGGACGCGTGTCCAATAGTGATTTTGGATTGCATTTGTTGGACAACCGTCCATAGTGAATGGATGGCCGTTCACATTTGTTAGACGGCCGTTCTGGACTGAAGACGTGTGAAATTGAATGACGTGGATGATTTTATGTCATTTGATACAAAAAATCGGTGCAAATTTTCAGTGTCCGTAACATTACTATTTGTTTAAATCTGGAAATATTTTTTGCTTTTGTGTAAATGTGCAGAAGCTCTTCCATTTCTCTGCATGCTAGGCCTACAGCATATCAGTCCTTACGTGGACAGCTGCTTATTTAGGACTACAATTTGCTAGGCCTGTAGCATGTAAAGAAGATGTAGAGTTGCAGGCCCAAGTTTAACTTGCTGCAATCCTTATTGTTCTACCATTAAGAAGTAGATGAGCATCTGTTGCTAAACAGATTTATGAGTCATTGAATTGAATATTTGATCTGTAAACCTATGCCTTAGCTTTTGAAATTTGCCACTAGTACTGATTGTTGGTTCTATAATTCCAGGTTCGTTTAAGTTGGAAAGAAACAAAGGTGGGAAATAACTATCCAACTCGTGAGCTTGTAAGGGAAGTATTAGAAAAGCCAGAGCCGAGATTTGTTCCTCATATTGGTTACGTCAGCCTTTTTCCATTAATGGAGAAGATTATTCCACCTGTAAGCTGCATAGAAGATCTAATGTTGAAAATATTTTTTATCAGTTTGATAGACCTCTTGCCTTAGTTATCATTTGTAACATGTTAACAGACCACTCATGTTTATTGATTGACTCAGGAATCATGGATTCTGGAAAAACAGCTTGACCTCATTTCAAATAAGAGTATCTTATGGACTGATTATGGACTCCGCTCGCTTGCCAAAACAAGGTGATTGTATATAATTTACCCCTGCTTATATGTTATCTTATATGATTAATTTCCTTTTAGTATCTTGCTTGTTACTGGCTCTAGAATTACATAAAACTAAAATGTTACCTTAAATGCCACAGCTCCATGTACATGAAACGCAACACAGAGCATGACCCACCTTATTGGAGAGGTCCAATTTGGATGAACATGAATTATAGGATTCTTTCTGCACTCCACCATTACTCACAAGGTATAAATTCCTTCATCCCAGAAACATCCACCTTCCCTGACATTTAGTCTCCTAAGTTAAATGATTGAAATTCCTGCAGTGAATGGACCGTATAGAGACAGAGCGAAAGCAATATATGATGAATTAAGGAGCAATCTGATCAGGTAACTTCACATTGTCTAGTTTGCCTACTTATATATCCTTGCAACTTACCTGAACTTGTCAGTTAGTTCCAACTTTTTTTTACCTCTATCCTGCAGAAATGTGGTTAGCAACTACCACCAGACTGGGTTTCTATGGGAACAGTATGATCAGAAAAAGGGTAAAGGAAAAGGTGCTCGTGTATTCACTGGCTGGACATCGCTTGTGCTATTAATGATGGCTGAAGGTTATGGTGAGAGTTAAATCAGTTGATATAAAGTTTTTGCTAACAGAAAAGGGAAACAAGAACAAGTTTTGGACCAAGAGTAACTCTACGATTATTTAACGGGGTAGAAATTTTATCTTAGTGCTGGTACCCAGAATACATTGAAGAAAACAAAACTCTTATAGAATATAATTAAAATTTAAAAGGTGTAGCCCCAAATAGTAAATGTCCAAGTTATTCATACCCATTAGACATATGCATTCATCTCACTTATTGTAAACAAGTATATGCAACAGTTCACCAATTGGCATTCTTCGGGGCGTTTTATTTCATCAGCCCGTATGACTAAATGCTTTTGAATTAACTTGCTTCATATTTTCAATGTAAATTTAACACAAGATGATAGGACTGGGGTTCATTTTCATTATGCACTTCCGTTTCTTGGTAGTTTTTTGGCCAACTGATTGGCCGAGAGACTGGGAGATTTATATGACATGATTGGGTATTCGCCAATTTACATTTGAAGAATCCATTCTGACCCCAGCATCAGGATTTAAAATTGAAATAGAACCACATAAACATGGATGATAAAAATAATATGAAATGCGTCAGTGTGCGTGCAGACCTATGCTCGCAAGTAATATCATAAAGACAGTCACAATTTCCCTTTAATGGATTCCATTGTTTCTCATACCCCTTAACACAACCAAGTTGGAAAATCAAATTGGCAGTTAAAAGCACAGTGGAATGAGCCAAAAATGGTTCGATCTCTTACAAGTGCTTAGATTCAACACGGCTTTCTACTTCTACATCAACTTTAAGTGGCGCTGGGCTAAATCCCCACACAATTGTCACAATCTTCTTATTATTCACAGCTCATTGCCTTGTACTTGCTGACGGCAAACAGATTAGCATAAGCCGAAAATTCATTACTGAATGCATTACTTTGGGAGTCCTCCACCACCATGCCTGCTTTGCTAAGGAAAAAAAAATACAAAAATACAAGAACAAAATGGGGACTGTTGAATTTTGAGTACAATGTGCCTTGTTAAGCTGAGGTTTATCATTTTTTTTTTCGATCATCACTTCAACAACGATGTTGGAGTCACGAATTCTGACAGTAGCAGTTAATTTCTAAATTGGTCCACTGCGAAGTTTAAAGTTTAAACCACCTCAAAAGAATGATTGAAGATAATCAGGCTTTTTAGTTCACATCTTCTGTCATCTCTGTGTCTTCAGCCATTATAATCTCCATGTCCCTAAAATCTCGCTTCAACACATTGCCAAGTCTCGCAATGGCCTCAGTCTGATGTTGTAAAACCTGTGCCCACATAACATGAAGAATCTTTCATTTCAACTTGAATGTATTATGAATTGTTGACAAAGAAGCAGGCGAAACCATGTATTGCTATGCCAAATCCATTTATTCCATAGAGAGTGAAACCCTCTATATTGCTTTCAATGAAAATGTAACTAATAGAATAAAAATGGTCAGGTATTTATGTGAACTCACTAAAACAATGTTAGAGATAGCATAAAACTTTTGATGTCAAACATGCAAAATCTATTATTACTGTTATAACGGTAAGGGCATATCAGTTGGACCCATGGCACTTACCTCTTGCATGTCTGCAAGACTCTGTTCATGTATTTTAGTTGATCCTGGAAGATAGAGAGAACCACCAGCACCAAAGGCATTTGCTTGAACACGAGACACAGTGAGGAGGTTTTGGACCCTCCTAGAAAGTTCCGCTCCAGAACCTTTCAACTGAAAATGTGTTTGCTGGTAAGAAATGATAACAGATGCAGAGAAGCAGAAAGCATAAAATGATAATCACAGAAAACTAAGACCAACCTGTCTTGTTACTGCAGCTAACTTCTCAGCCAACTCAGCTTCTCCTTTCATTAAGGGTAATCGACAACCTTTACCCTCCAATGCTTCAACAATTCTCATTACCTATAGGAATACCCACACAATAGTAGGTCAAACTGACTACACTAGAACTAAGTGCATGAATTAATAACACAAGAACTCAATGTGTCCTAGATGATGCAGCCATGTACATCCTCCTACCATCTGATAGCAATCAGATATTTTCAGGCCATCTCAAGCAAAAAACAAAGGAAGAAATACCAAAATTTATACTACAACCACACTTCACCACTATTTCAAGTTCAGCAGATTGTTGACCACTAACGACACACTGGAAAAGATCAAGTGTGGTACAATGCATAGAAATATTCTACTTATTTCTAAAATCTAACAGTTGAACAGAAATTGTTCCTACCTTTAAAAGACGCCTTTGAAGACTTTGCTCTTTTTGTTTCATTCTTTCAATCCATGGCAGAGTTTCAGCTTGAAAATGCCTTTGAAGCTGCAAAAAATTATCAGAGGTTAAAAGAAATTTTAAATCCAAGATACACAAATAAGACTAGGAAAAGATAAGAATACCATTTTCACATTGCTTTGAGTAATTCGTAATCTTTCAGCATCTGATAGAATGACTTCATCCTGGACCTGCATTAAGCCCAGTGTTAATACATTAAAAAGTCAGCAACTGCAGACCATTAATAGAGTACACTGACAGAAAGGAACAAGTGCATAAACCTCAAAAGAAAAAGCTTTTAATTACATTCAGCTGCTATACTTGCCACTTTATTTTTCATTACAAAAACAAGAAGAAAAAAAAATGGGGTAACTGCAAGCGCTGAATAAGTCATTACGCTACAGCAGGGCAGTCTTCACCTTGTTATTATGTTTTCTTTGTCCCCTAAATGTATTACCTCATCAATATAAACCTTTAACATATTATCCAGTAAAGCTTCCAATGGTTTTGTCTCAGCAAGAGAACGACGTACATGAATATATATATAACCAAAATACTTCATACATGAAATTGAGAATGAAAACCTTAAGGCGGTGTGAAAGATCCTTGAAACCCTGAACAAGCTGAGGCCACAAGCGTTCTCTGTCTGTACTATCCATACCCTCTAGTTTTCCCATAGCTTCTGCCCACATGATCTACCAATGCAAAACTATTCTCCACACTTAGCAAAAGAAAACTCAACAAAATAGAAACACAAACTTCAAATTCAAACATCAACTCACAAAACAAGAATAAAGAAAAAAAAACACACTCACATCAGAAACTCCAGCTGGCTTCACCCTATACTGCGGTTCAGTAACACTGAACAACAAATGCTGCAAAATTAACACATTAAGTAAACAAAGAAAACCCTACTTCTCAAATAATCAAATTCTAAGTTTCAAAAGTGACGACAAACTAAACCAACCTTAAAAGCATATTTAGCGTTTGTAGGGTCCTCCTTGTAAGCATCAAAAATAGCCTAAATATATACACCACAAAAAAAAAAAGAATCAGAAATGAAAAAACCAAAACATATGGTTAGGGTTTAAGACTAACACAGAAGAAACAAAACCTGAATGTCGCGATCGGCGAGAGAGAAGGGGAGTGGGGCCACAGGGGCCATCTGAGTAGTCAATTGAGAATTTGGAAAGGGAGTTGGCTGTGACGGGGTAGGCTGAGTTTGAAATCCGAATCCAGTAAATGCGTTACTAGCCGGTTGCTGAAAAAGCGGAGTCTGCTGCTGTTGTTGAGGTTGTGAAGAGAATGGAGTTGAAAATAAAGAGGATCCAAATGACGCCGTAGAGGGAGTGCCAAAGCCAGGCGTCGAAGACGGAGCACCGAAGGCTGGAGTTGAAGACGGGGCACCGAAGGCTGGAGTTGAAGACGGGGTACCGAAGGCTGGCGTCGAAGACAGTGTGCCGAAGGCTGGAGTTGAAGACGGAGTGCCGAACGCCGGCGTCGAAGATGGAGTGCCGAAAGGCGGCGTTGATGCTTGAGCTCCGAACATTTCGCGATGTTGTGATAGTGGCGCCCCGGATGTGCTTGTGTTTTGTGTTTTGTGTTTTGTGTTTCGAGTAGAAGCTAAAGCTATCAGCTTCTAATTTGCTTGGCCTGTGGAATTGGGGCTTCGATTTGATAATAATATTTGAATCAGCGGCCCGCCACGCGGTCACTACGCCAAGTTAATTACCTATTTGTTGTTATAAAATAAATTTTCTTTTTCCAAAATATTACTTTTAAAATATACTAAAATAAACCACCCATTTATGACGGATCGATATAGTGGCGTCTAGTTGAAAACGTCCTCCGGTCTTGAGTGTTCTCTATGGATGTTCGTCTTTTGTTTATACTAAATGCTTACAAATTTGTGTTTTGTTTTTTATAGATGATTTTAATATCCATCGTTGTTGTACTATTTTTTTTTTTCTTTATAATTAAAATTAGAGGATAAAATTTAAACTTGAACACTCGATTTTACATAAACAATTTATTTGTGAACCAAATGAATGATTAACAAGTCTACTTGTTAGAAGGAAATTGAATCCCTC
>WYDK02000051.1:10667493-10678877 GCA_009867345.2 Toxicodendron radicans
TTTGGATGCCTGTTCTTTGCCTGGGCCGTACGTCCAACACCACGACAGAAACGTGTGAAGGGTATAGCCTGTTTATGGGCCATAACATCCTCCAAATACCTCTTAGCCTTGACCAAAGGCAACTTCCTTATGGCATGGGCTGTTTCTCTTGTGTTCTACAAAAACAGTAAAATTTGCCACAGGCAAATATATCAGTACAAATGTAACAGAACACTTGAAATTCAAGTTGAGCAGTGCAATAAATAAATAGATATAATTCACCATATACACATAAGCACAAAACCAACATTGATACAAGATATAAAACGATTTAATTTTCCTATTAACAACAGCATTAAGAAAACAACTCCATATTAAAATAATTTAAACCTCTAACTTCCAAACGAGGACTAACAAATTTATACACTAGGTATGAATACACTACAAGGAAAATTTGTCATCATTTACTGAACCTTCAGTCACCAATAACAACAGAGGTTCACCCAATAACAATGCATGTATTTTCCTGAAGTTTACGAGAGCCATGTTTACAAGAAGCAACAAGACCCTGCTTTTTTCAATCAGGTTTTATAATCAAACAAACAAGGAGGGCATATGAATTCAAATCCTAGGTGTAAGTTACACTACAAGTTAAATGTGCCATCGTTTACTGAACCTTCAGTCACCAATAACTACAGAGGTTCACCCAATAACAATGCATGTAATTTTCCTGAAGTTTACGAGAGCATGTTTACAAGAAGCAACATGACCCTGCTTTTTTCAATCAGGTTTTATAATCAAACAAACAAGGAGGGCAAATGAACTCAAACCCCAGGTGTAAGTTACAATACAAGTTAAATGTGTCATCGTTTACTGAACCTTCAGTCACCAATAACTACAGAGGTTCACCCAATAACAATGCATGTAATTTTCCTGAAGTTTACGAGAACCATGTTTACAAGAAGCAACATAATCCTGCTTTTTTCAATCAGGTTTTATAATCAAACAAACAAGGAGGGCATATAAACTCAAACCCTAGGTGTAAGTTACACTACAAGTTAAATGTGCCATCGTTTACTGAACCTTCAGTCACCAATAACTACATAGGTTCACCCAATAACAATGCATGTAATTTCCCTGAAGTTTACGAGAGTCGTGTTCACAAGAGGCAACAGGGCCCTGCTTTTATCATCAGGTTTTAACTAGGGAAGAAATATCCATGCCCTAGGCAGAAGTTACAGTATTAGTCAAATGTGCCATCATTTACTGAACCTTCAGTCACCAATAACTACAGAGGTTCACCCAATAACAATGCATATAATTTTCCTGAAGCTTACGAGAGTCATGAGAACTTGTGTTCTGAAAAATAGAAACAAGCATGCCCAGAGTCTCCTTGTTATAACAATGTAAAGGCAATTAATCTCTAGACTTTAAATAAGAAACCAGCTTTAGAAGGAGATTGAATGTTCATACTCTTCTCTAAAATTCTTAACAAGTGAGTAAAAATGAACTCATGTAAACCACAGAATTCAAACAACGTACGAACATAAATTAAGGGGAAGAAGGTTTTCAACTCATGACTTGCAAGCAATGAGTAAACAAAACCTAACTCAGATTATTTACCAATCCTAGAGTGCAATGCAATCAGCTAAATGTTACACCGTTTACTGAACCTTCAGCCACAAACAACAAACAGAGGTTCACCCAATAACAATGCAATTGATTTCCCTGAAGTTTACGAGAGACCTGTTCACAAGGGCAACAGATCACTGCTTTTTTCATCAGGTTCTTAATAATCAACAGCTTTAACATGCTCACGAGACACTAATATATACCAAATAGACATCAAGTGCATCAATAAAACCACTATACATATAATAATCGGTCTAATAATTAAACAGAAAGTGCTATACCTTAAAATGAACCCTGAGATCAGATCCCCTAGACTTGCAGGCTGCAAATATAAGCATTACAAAAAACTTAGATCAAAACAATACAGAAACAGAAAGCAGGAACTTCAACTATGTATGACTATCAGGAAAACATAGATCTATTTAAGCTAAAAGAAGACGAAGGAAGAGAAATGGATGATAAAACTTACACTTGGTGGGGTTGTCAGGCTCTTTTGAGTACTTCACCTGAAAACAAAACTCCGAAATATGAAGGTTATAAACGAAGTATGAAGATTGCAAACGAATATGAAGTATTGAATGTAAAACCACAAGAGAGGTGAGACAATTGAAGAGGTACCATTGCGGCTGAAGATATGAGCTGCTTCTGAGTTAGGGAAAAATGGTATTCTTCGTTCAGTTCTAGCAGCAGAGACTTAAAGAGGCGCTAGGGTTTATTTTATAGGATTGAAATGTGAAACCCTAGCTCCTAGTGGCGGTCTTATTTTAATTTGGGCCCGGGTTTAATGTTTGGGAGTAAAAAGGCCCATTAGTTGGCCCCATGAAGTCTACTGCCGCTGTAAGCGTTTGACGGTTTGAGTAAAGCAGCCAAGGCTAAAGTTTAACTCCAGCTCTGGGCCGCTTTAGTGGAGCGGCCTGGACCGCTTAAATGAGCTCAAAAACACCCTTTTTATTTTCAATATTTAAACCAAATTTAAACGGTTATTAAAGCCAAGTTTAGGCTAGAGGGAACGCTGTTTATCATTTGATTTTAATGTAGACCTCAGAACTTGTTGCAATTCGATAACAGTAAACGACTTCTTCCCACCCAAGGTTTTCCTTACTACATTTTCCACCCAAAAAGTTTCAAAATACCACTTTTCCACCCAAAGTTTATATTCCGCTAATACCCAAAATACAATTCACTTTCTCAACCGATGTTCGGCAAATTACCAGGAGTCAAGGTAAAAGGGTCAGCTAAGAACATGAAACTCTAACTTTATAATAACAAACAATCAACGAGAAATCAGATGTCGAAGTGAAAAGTATTTTGTAGAGAGTAGACAGACCAGAGGTTCAAATGATAGTGACAAAGAAAATTTTCGCTACCGGAATCGGCTTTAGATAATAATAGAATATTATTTTGAAACTTTTTGGGTGAGAATGTGTCATTAAGGCAAACCTCGTTTACTCATTCATAAACATCAGAAGACAAGCTAACCATGAAATTTAAAATTGAACTATATTGATCAATGATTTTATTAAAGTTGTGTTTTACAAATTGTTTTTCAGACAATTATACACTCGGGTTATAGTGTTATACAAGCTAGAAGATATAGCTGGATATAAAGCTAGAATAAGCAGTAACATCTGCCCAGTCTGGGAAAAGGCCCTTCAACTTCTTTGCTTCATCAACCAAAATTTGATCTAGTACACTGACTTGAACTCTTAAATGTTCTGAACTGCTAGCCTGCAATCCCACAAGGTAAAGTTGAGTACACTTAAAAACTACAGATAATAATAAATCAGAAAATGCCCAGAGCAGGGGTGGAGGTGGAGGGGACACAGAGAGGATTGAAATTTAATAAGTAGCAATAGTTACAGATTCAACGAAAATATATGACGACGATGATACCGAAGAAACAGATGGAACAATATCAGTATATTTACTCAACTGGCATTCTAATCATTCAAAGATGAGCAAAGGCGCTAAAGGCTATCGGATGATCACACAAGAAGTTACGATTCTTACAACAACATCAGGTCTTTATGTCAATAGCGCAAAATAGACATATGCAAATAAAACTACCAAGAGGAGCGAAACCTTACCTCTAACCAAAAGGTCCAATTTTCATGGCTGGATCCACTAAGCCGACATATGTATGATGGTGGGCCACCATTAACTGTCTCAGGAGCTGTAGAAATTTCACAAAGCATAAATATGCAAAATATGAGATGCTTTTGTTGGAAATGGGAATGGAATCCAAAATTCTACATAATACCTGGAAGTTTATTGTCGGCAAATGACCAACTAGATAAAGGACCCGTAATGTTTAGTACTGTAACCCAAACCTCCTCCAACGAGCTGAAAGAAAAGAATATGCAAGCTATAAACCTTTTAGCTGAATATAACATCTACAAATACATGTAAAAATATATTTATATATTTCATATCATCAGCCAACTAACAATATATCAAATATATACAACTGTAGTGCATGCACCACAAAATTTTCATTTTTTTCCTAATACTTTCTGTTAACACCAAGTTTCCACCAAGCCACTTTAAGTCACAATTCATTCCCAATTTGTCACTTGTTTTATTTACATAAATCATTGACCAGGTACTTGGGTTAAAAACATTAAATAAAATAAAGGATTGTGCCTTACCTATTATCCAAACATTATTGGTATACAGAATTATCCATATTTATGAGTCAAACAGTAAACTACGAGACTGTCTGCTAGCCCCAATATTGGAGATGAAGTAAGAAAAATGTGTATTTTGAAGCAAATGATGTTCTGTGCATGTGTATGACAATTGACATCCCTTGTGAATTTTGTTCTACTTACCCCAAGGAAAATTCCAAATAAACTCTCCGGGATCCATCACCAGAAGTTGTATGCGGCTTGTAATTAGATAAATGGGGGAAATACTTGTATCGCTTCAAAATTTCATCACTTCTTGCAGGGAATTTCAAACTTCTCGAGAACAAAAGGGATACAGGAAATATTGTCTGCAAAGGAAACATAATTCCAAAATAACTTAATCCACCAAGCGTTCCATCAATTCTTCTATGATATTTAGAAATTTATTGAAAGTAATGACTGCTTCATGAAATAACTCAGCATTAGTGGTCATATAGAAGATTTCTAATGCTCTTACGGAGAGGAATATTTCATATAAGATTAATAAAGAAAAAAAGAAACTTTTGAGGAATACCACAACCCATTGGTAGCACCTATTTTCTTTTTATTTATAGTGGTCATATAGAAGATTTCTACTGCTCTTACGAAGAGGAATATTTCATATAAGATTAATAAAGAGAAAAAGAAACTTTTGAGGAATACCACAACCCATTGGTAGCACCTGTTTTCTTTTTATTTACAAGCCCTGAATATATGTTTGTGTTAGAGAAAGGGCAAGGAAGGGAAATATTGTATCACTAGATGATTCTCATGTATGCATCAACATGTTGCAAAAATACATGCCATTCAAGGAACTCCACCAAGCTTTTTGCAATACGACGACTAATTTGTCACAACAGGTTGGTTGGGATTGAAAACTCATATTCCTGTATTTATTTGTGTACGCACACAAGTGAGAAAGGTGGGGGCGTGGGAGACACTTCTTTGCAGGAAAGGAGCATGGTGATAAGAAGATCAATCTCTATAGTCCCGGGAGGACCATAAAGGATAAGTAGTAAAAATCATCAGTTTAATATATTAATAGCAAGAAACATAATGTCATACCATCCAAGTCTCTGGCTGAGATATATTTGCAGCTTCAAAAGAAAACTCTGAGTCAATTAGCAACTCCTTTGCCACTTCAGGTGCGTATTTAAAAAGAAACAGTAAAGAATTGGAATCCACTACAGAAAAATCATAACTGGAGTCTGCAACCTGATTTGCATCTGTGAATCCCATGTATGATAAAAACAATTATAATTAGAAACTTCTACATCATCAAAGTATAACAAGGTTTTTGAATATTTACATGATGTATCCAATACCTGCAGTCATAAATGTATGCTGGAAAACAACCCTTTTAGGGGCATCTGTGCTGTACGGAAAGAACTGTGATGAGAGAGCCATGGCAAGTACACTAAGATGCAGCAAAAATTTCAAGACTGAGGACCTAGCTAGCCAGTGGCCACAAGTCGGTATAAGAGGGCCCACACACCAACCAGTTACAACTCCAATAATTGCTGCAACTACAATATCTGGAATGTAATAACCTGCAAGCAAATACTTAACAATCACAGCTGTTTTTTCAAATTTCTATAGATACTAGGGTAATCAAACTACTTAAGCATCACAAGAGATTGAAGTTGATAAAAACTAACCATATGGGGGTGGAACAGCACCCATCATACCCATCTTCTCAGCCAAAAATTGGAAAAGCAACCCACCAAAATAAACAGAGTATAAAAGACATGGAATTAGAGGTACAGCGTAAAAGACAGTTGACCTGAAAACAAAAACGTTAAGCAAACCATAAGTCTTTATTTTATTACCCTTAACACCTTTCTACTATTAGAAACAAAAAAATTATGAGAAAGCAAGAACAAAAAGGACAAGAAATGTAAAGCTAGAAAATTCACCCTCATAAAAAGGAAACAAAGACAACTTCTAAGGGGATTAGAGTGGCAGAGTATGCTACAACTATTTCCAAGTGTTGGCAACAAGCTAGGTTATATGGACAATCAAACATTTAATTCAATGACAAATTTAAAATCAGTACCTCAATGATCGACGACCGAAAAACTTGGTTGATAGGCAAAAGAAGATCCACGCAGGAATCATAGAAGCAGACATGCTAAAAGTCAAGAAACCTCCACTCAACCCAGCCACAATATAAGCCTGTTTTTACTAAAACAGTTTCAGCCATACCAAATCTTAAAATTTCTTGTAGCTAGAGAATAGATTGGTCAGACATCTCAAGTTTTCCACATGAAATAATAAATTTATTTGTACTGTGACACATAATCTCATCTGACAAATAATGATCAAGCTACATACCAGAGTGATTATAGCATAAAATCCAAACGCCCCCCAAAACCTTGCCTCATCAGATAGTACCTGCAAGATTCGTGGAGCATCACATGTTTGCTAGCTTTCAGTGGCAATTGGTGCCACAAAAATTAAACTTGAGAATCTTTTGAGAAAGCAGGACTATAAATTCCATATGATAGCATAATGCCACCATAATAACTTTGAAAACAAAATGACAGGCCTCAGCAATCAATTAAGCGTGTAGGCACGCATATCAAATCATTAATCATAAACCCTTATTCTCCATAAATCATTGTCTATACATTTGTTTCCTTTCTGGGATCATATAATTATCCATAAAGCATTGCATATTATAATTGTTTTCTTTAAGAGATCATATAATTTTTACATGGAAATTTGTCTTGGAACCAGTAGGTGGCCAAAAAGAGCAGAAACAGAATAAAGCAGTGCTTGTAATTTTGACATTTCTTCTAATTGATAGATGTGAGGCATAGATTACCATGCATCTTGGACATTCACTTTTATGGTATGTCCAACATTAACAGTTTCATGCCTTGCACAAGATAATCTCACCAGCTAAAAATATAAATCTCAATCAGAGCATGTAGCAGTTACAGCAATACAGTTTACAAATTCATAAGAATGATGATCTTAATAATTTGCTTGTCTGTTAAAACAGCACACGACAAACTTGGCCTAAATTAATACTTGTACACAATAATTGAACATAAAAATTTACCTCCTTTGATGTCTTGAGAGCTTTAGCATCTTGAGAGAGGGGAAAATGACTCCAAATAACCCTCGGAATCAACAGACCAACAAGAGAGCATGGAACAAACATCATCAAAGCCAAGAATGGATGAGCAAACCTGCAATACACATTCTGAATATCAACTTTTTTTTTGTATTTTTATTTTTAGGACTGGGTTCAGCAAGGACCTTCCAGATATATCACTTTCTAAAACTATATTAACATGGTACTTGAACACAATTCCGTAGAATCATTGCAAGTAAAAAATTATTCATCATGACAAATACACAGAGAAATACACATAATATATGACAAGCAATAGTTTATACAAAGAAGTGAAGCAAAAAGATTTGAAATGCACCAGTTCATTGCATAACTTGAGAACAGCAATCTTAGGATTGAAAAGGTAACTGGGAAAATAATTGCCATTACAATCCCAGTAGCATGAAGCATGGTTCCTGCAAATTTAAAAAATATGAAAATGTTACTTAATTCTTTGACAATGAATCTCAATATTTATGTACTGTTGAAGAGCAGAAATTATTATAAAATTGAAAGAAAATCACAATAATGCCTTCAAACAAAATAAATCAGCAGTGATCAACCTACCTTTTACAAAATCGCAGAATTTTGAAAACCAAGCATGCAGGCCAGAATTCAGCAAACACAAAAAGAATGGAACAGAAAGGAAGATGACAATGGGAATCCTATGAAGTACCAAAGATATGCCTCTTGAATAATATATCTGAAACATCCATAATAAAATAAAGACATTATCCATCGCTTAGGATCAAATTAATTGTATAATATACATGAAATACATAAACTATGAGCAGAGAACAAACCATTGGTATAGTAACTTACCATGAACCATGTTAAGTAGTCAAAGAAAACAGCATGTTCATCCTTATTTTCATTGTAAGTATCTCCACAAGACTCTCTTCCATGGGTAATTTGTAGCTGAGAAGAATTACTGAAGGCCTTAAGTAAACTGAACAAATTATCTCCCCGTGCTTGCATGCTTCCGGGTCTGTTTCAGAAACACTTGAACATATCAGAGAAACTGGTTAAGGATGAAATGAAACAGAAGCTCCACTAAAGTAAATATATACCAAAATAGCAGATGTAATGCATACAATAATCTGTCCACTGTATCATAGGAGGTATGGTAATAATAACCGCCAAGGAGAAAAATAATATCCAGGCCAGGGATGTTTCCATAATCTTGAGAAAATATTCTATAGTCTGTATCTCCCGGAATAACAGGAAAGACATCCTGCATATAAAAAATAGATACCTTAGTATAGAAGTATAACTGTGGTCCAAATCATGCTGTTAGGAATTCGAACATGTCATATTGTTTTAAAATCATAAAGCAAGATAATATAGTGAGCTCCTTCATATATAACAAAAAATGAAATGCTGGCCAGATTGATATGAACATCAACATAAAGAATAGATAAAGCAAAAATAAGAGAACCTGAGCCGCACTATGTGCCATGGGGTATATTGCTGACTGAGCATAGACTAGAGAAGGCCAAGAAGTGGGCCCAGATTGGCAGACTAAATCTGTTAATCCAACAACGTATAGTCAGTGCTGCAGCACCAGAAGAGAAATTTCGCATGACAAGGACAATAAAAAACAAAGTCTGTGACCTCTATCCACAGAATCAACAGAGGTTGCATTCAGAGACCAAATGGAAGGAAAATGCTGTGGCATGGTGATCTAAAATCGATATTACCCTGGGGAAGAAGTTTGTATGTTTTGTAGCTCACCAGTCACAAGCTAATGATTCATTCAAAAGACTTCTCCATACTTTTTAATTCACATAATAGCACTATTGCACCACACATGCTTTTAATTTTGAAAGAAAATGAGATTAGAATTGGATTTCCTACCAAAACCTCCTGACCCAGATGCTTCCACATTTATAAAAGCTCCAACTGAATCACGCCATTTATGTGTCTTCATAAAGCCATGTGCACCCTAAAACATCATAAGCACAAAACATCTCAACTGCTAGCGTGTAGGAAGCTCAGTAAAAATGGACTTTCATTAAAAAAATAAAAAAATCTAATAGCTTAAGCTAGCTCAATGGTTGTTCCTCCTGTTATTTGTTTTCCAGCAATTTTGGTTTTGGATAAGTTAAAATTTGATGCAAAGTTTAATAAAGGCAGTTAATGCAGCTTCTAATTTGTCTTCCATATAAACTCAGCCGCTACACATGGACAAATATCATGCAAGATTTTACTTTCTAACAGATGTGTTAGCTTGACATTTTCATTCAAGAATCAAAGGATTCAAACTCTGAGAATATCACAACAAATTAGCGATTGAAAAAGTAAGAAAAGCATAACTCCAAGACTAAGAAGATCTGATAGCTCTAATAGAAGCCTATTTCAAACAACATAAAATCAAAATGCTTCCCGTAATTCTTACCAACATAAAAAGTTCTTCAGCACCATTGAAAAGAAATATGATAGGCCTAGGAGGGATCCAGCCAGAATCTACTGTAAGTCTAGCCAGTTCCAGCATCGATGCTGCAAAGAGAGGAACGCATAAGGAATGAATGATAAAGCAGAAATTCCGTATAAGTGTATATTCCATTCAGAGAAAATATTCATTGTACCCACCAACACATGAACCACAATCGCCAGCACCTGGGGAGCCAAGTGGGCTATCAAAATGGCCATTCATTAAAACTGAGGGCTCATTCTCTTGCAAATCTGTGGATGATATCCTGTTACAAATAAATTACAAATTAAAAAAGAAATACCAGGTCATAAAACATTCTGCAAGAAAGTTGTAAGATTCTAATGATTGGGTGTCTTACAAGACATCATTGGTAAAGTGCCTGTGCATAGTAGCAGATATAGATATATATATATATGAAACCCCAAAGCATCATAAATGCTCCATCATCTTTCTCATGATCCAATATAAGATATTGTTCTATTTTTCTTCCTAAAAATTATTTTAAACAATTGCACCTAACATATTATCCAAAGGGTTTAATATTTACCCCATATACCACATAATTTTCTGAACAGAGTTCAAGCTACTTTCCCATTTCCGATTATATCCAAATTATACATAACAAAACCACATCCTTGAACTCAAGTAAAGATATCCAGGATTAAAGTTCTCCCAGCTACTGCGTGCAACCGCACTTCACAATTACAAGTTTATCCGATGTTAAATTGTGGTGTCCCCACCTTCATGCACAATTGCAGGAGAAAAATCCAGTCCTCCCCTAAATGATTGATTTACTACTTCATAAATTAGTTAAATAAATAGCAAGTTCATAAATAGCAAGGTAGGTATACCTCATTATGATATTTGTATGGTTTCTGTAACCCAGTGATATACTGTGGCCCAAAAACAACATATTGAAAGAGCCATTAACAGCTGTCTCTTCAACCTCTACTCTGCATATTAAAGAACCCACAGCAACGGACTCAGCGAGTGAACCACCAATCACAACTCAACCTAACAGTATAAAGTAGTAAACCAATATAACAACCTTAATTTCGATCCAGCGCTCTCCTTAATCATTTCCAACTGTGTTCTGATATACACTGCAGCTTCGCTTAAGCCCGGACGCCCTTCCTGTTAAAAATTCAAGTTTTATGGTATTAGTTTCAAGTAAAATAACTGGTGCTAAGTCTCTCCGTCTGTAAACTAAAAAATAAAAATTCAGTTTATGATGTTATTGTCTCACTTGGCGACCATCGATCTCTTCGGACAAAACGCGAACGTGTTGGATGGCTCTAGCTTCAGAGAAGCGATCAAGAGGCGCATGGAAATCAAGCGGCTTCACGAACTTCATGTGGATTATAGAGTAAACGAGCACCGACATGATTCCATACATGACTGATAGAAGTAGCAAGAATTTGAAAGCTGACACGTCTCTAGAATCAAACCTCAACGCCATTTCTCAGCGAAATTGAAAACCTCAACCTGATCTCTGTTGATTGTAATATGCGTCACTATAAATATATATTGACGAGAAGAGCGAGTACCTTTG
>WYDK02000051.1:10717431-10729023 GCA_009867345.2 Toxicodendron radicans
TCCAGTGAAGCATGACACATTATGGTGCCAGGCAAATGCCTACACCTCTCGTGCATTTTTTACTCCTGATGTTTTTGAGGTGAAAGGTAATTTTGATAAAGCGACAAAGTTTTTCCAAAGAGTTGTGGATGAGGTAGTCCTTTAATTTTAAGCTCTGAGAACATGTCTATTCTTATTGTTATTATTGTACTTATTATTCCTATTAGAATCTGTTGGTAGCTTACTTATATTGGGAATTTGTTGTTGTAGGAACCAAATATGAGCTCTGCTGTAAATCTTTAAAAATCAGTTCTCAGGTATGATATGCTTTCTAATTCTTATCCTTCTTTGAATTTTGAGGCTGTTGATTTTCAGATAACTGCTTGTACAGTGATCCTATATATGTACACTGTTAAAGCAGTGG
Source organism: Toxicodendron radicans (assembly GCA_009867345.2). Lineage (NCBI taxonomy): Eukaryota > Viridiplantae > Streptophyta > Magnoliopsida > Sapindales > Anacardiaceae > Toxicodendron > Toxicodendron radicans. Next base: position 10,717,835 of record WYDK02000051.1, read on the forward strand.
ATTTCACCTTATAATCAAATGACGAGTTAAAAGAGAAGCTTGGAGAACCTATGTTTTTTAGATTCTGTTTTTTGAAGTCTCTTCAATTGATGTGTTAGTTTTTTTTTGTTTATTTATATATGTTTTCGGATGTGTGGGGGAGGTAGTGAGGCTTTTTTTAGCATTTCATGAAATCTATGAGTGAACAGTTTATCAGGAACTGGGGGTTATTAGGACATCTTGACAGCGTAATTCAAATTGAAACAACCTTAGTCTCTACAAACTTCAATCTGGTTTTGGAATTGTTGGTCGTTTCCTTATCAATTAGCGATTTAATGATTAACAGTTTTCTTGTATTGAAGTGATTAATTATCATGTCTTTCTAGAGACCAGAATTGCGCTGGGTAATACATGGGCTTGTAATTAGTCAGCAGGCTATGCACAGGGAAATACATGGGGATGGAATTAGTCAGCAGGCTATGGCTGGAGGATTTTCTGCGTCTTCTAATGTGCAGGTATCGTTTATAGAGTTACCATTTTCTGATTCCAACCTGAATTTAATTTTTTGCATCTTCTAGTACGAATTTCTGATATATGGTAACCTGAATGGAACATGTATTGTGGTTACCTTTATTAGGAACAATCTCCTACTGATTAAACTTGTTTGAATTTTTTTTCCTCTTTGTGCCCTTTCCTTTTGACAAGAAAATGCTTAGAATCTTTTCTCATTGATGGAAGTAGTTCTCAATCATTTATTAATTTACCCAAGATGAGCTTAAGCATCAATATTCAGTCATAGACTGATCACCTGAAAGTGACAATTGTTCTGCTTGTCAATAAGTAAAGTATGGGTAAAATTCCGAAATGGCATTGACCTTTGACCAACCCTTTTCTATATACAAGTCAGTTAAATAAGAAAATTTCACTGTAGCAAACATTATTGAATATTCTTGGATTCAAAGATCAAAGCCATAGCTGACTTGAGAAAAAAATAGATATTTTCTGCTTCACGTACTTGATTCTGTTTCCATATATTAAATTTTCATTGATTCCTAGTTCCAATTATTGCAGTGATAGATGAAGATGCCTCTTACCCATGGTTAAAGTAATTGTCAAATTGTTTCATTGGTGTATCAGAATTCAGAAACCTTGGATGTTATTGCTGGCCAGAAGGGCATATAATGGTTACTGATTCATGCTTCATTGCTCTATCCTAGAAATGCCAATGGGGAGAATGTGTGGAAGAACTCATAAATGCTTCTGCTTTTTAAATTAACTTTGTGTTAAAAAGGAGCTTCCTTCTAAAATGTGTGTTTTATTTCAGAAATCCGAGAAGAATAGTGATCTCAAGTATGACATATTTGGATGGATAATCCTTGCAGTCGGAATTGTCATATGGGTGGGAATGACGAAGTCCCAAATTCTTTCATTTCCTTTGAGATAAGATTTACTTGGTCCATCTCTGAGGTAACCATATCGGTGCATTGCTGGGAGGTTCATATCGTAAGCAAAAGATTTTTTTGGGATGAGATATTGTGTGCATTGACCTGTGCATGCAATATGCTACTACATTTTGCTTTTGTGTCTAAAAAAATATTCATTTTTTTTATTTGACTAGGGTGGTTATATTTGTTATACATTGTTTCAATATTTTCTTAGTGATTTAATATAAAATATAAAATAGTGTCCACTTGCAAATGTTGTCTTTGTAGGCTTTGTTAGTGATCTACTTGTTAGTTAGTCTGTTAAGCTTTTATTTAATCAATCATGGGGAGCTCTTGTAAGGTTACTCTAATTTTACTGGCTTGAAAGGATGGAAAATTTTTTGTTTCAGTTGAACTACTGCTATTTATTTATTCTGTACCTGATATTGCTCTTTCTTTTTTCCAGTATTTCGAGTAGTTAAATTGTTTTTTCCAAGAGAACGTTAGATGACCTGGAAAAGTTGACATAGTCAAAATATTATATTCACCTTTTTGAACAAGTCATGGTCAATTAAGTTAATCTTCTTGTCACACTATAAAGAGGTTTTCTTGACTGTCAAGAACAAATGTGATTATTCAGTTTTTCAAGTGAAGCCACCGTTACTCAGTCCATGCCCTCCTCTAAAAGGAAAATTAAATTTAAAAAAAAAAATTCTGATTTAGATAGGAAACTTAGGTCATTTGTAGTTTTCGTATACAGATGATAAGCTACTGTAATTAATTTAAATCAATGATAAGACGAAAGGAAGCTAGATATGGAATATGAAAAAGATAATAATAATGCTGAACCTTCAGTTTAAAAAAAAAATACACATACATTCAAATCTAATATTACTCAATTGTCAAAATAGGCAAATGAATTTCATGGCAGCTCAAGTTCTTCCTATTGCTAGGAATCTGAACTATAACATTATGTATAACATTAGATGAAAGTTTAGACTTTCTATTTCTGAAATAAGCTGCATCTCAAATTTTCTTATGAATTTTGTTCTCAGTTTTTTATGGAATTAGATTAAGTTTTAATTAAGAAATGTTTTACGTTGTAGATCTATATAGGAACTTCCATTAATAGATGCCTTCAACTGTTTGATATTTTGTGACGTGGTTTACCTTGGGATAATCAGGAAGTGGTACTTTGCTCTTTGATTTATATTATTATTATGCAGCTAGCCTTGCCTTGAATCTCTTGACTGGGATGCATTTGGATTTTCCTATGATGGCAGAGGTCATGTAGTTCTGTTATTGGGATGTAAATCTCTACAAGAGCTTTCTTGTCATCTCTTGGAAATGTGAATGTGAGTACACGTTTTCCATCGATTTGTAATACAAGATTGTAACATTTGGGAAGAGGAAAGTTCAAAGTTGTAGAGTTAAGGTTCTTGCTCACCTACTGACATTCATCAATTTGGGGTCAAAATCAGTATGCATTGATTTGACCATTAGCTTACAAAAGTTAAAGCCTAAAAATGGCCCACTGTACCGACCGGAAATTATCTTATCCATATTTAGCCCATATTTCTAGTGCTAATGAGCTTCACCTTGGATACCATTGTACATATGTTACGTGCCCCTAGCACAATTATCTACATTGGCCTCTTCTTCCAGAAGTTCAATTGGCTGCATGCTGTTTTTAATTCTGTAGCAGCTTAATTAATAGGAATAAGTGTTGACAATTGATCAGCACTTTATTGATCCTGGAAAGAGGTATAGAATTATCCAGCTGTTAATCACCTGCTTTACAAAAATAAGCGTTCCTAGGAGTATTGAAGAGAAGTCGGTCCAACGGTTAGGAGGTTCGCATGGGAAAGTTATGCATCTCATTCATCACATATGACGTGAATTGTCATACATGTTATGAAATATAAAACATATAATGTTTTTGTAATTACATAGGTTTGCATTTTGGTATGGACATTGTTGGTTTCTGTTGTTTGAATTGCCGATTTGATATTACTGTGTTTGTTTTTCTTCCTTTTGTCTCTCCATTGGATGGCATAGATATGAAAGGTTTATGTGCTGTCATAGTGGTGTCAGTTGTTCTTTTTTTTTTTATATTATTTATCTGGAAGTGTGGTGGTAGGCCCCATGAATCTGATCATTGATATGCTGTACTGAATTTCTTACCTTTATTACTTATATGCTTAAATTTATACGGTATATGTGCTCTTAAATTTTCATGATGTTCCTTGATTGAAGCATCCTACAGGCAGGGGAACCTTGTATGGAAAGTTTTAACTGATGTTGTGTGAATAACCTTAATGATGGATTCTCTTGCATAAGTTTCATTATGTCCTTGATTGGATCATTTGCTTATAGGTAAAACATGTTGAGCATGTTTCATTATAAAAACTGTGATTTTAGGTGTAACATAAACTTAGTTGGTTGATAAAATTGTATTCAGCTGAACCTAGTGCTACTGTTTGAGCTTTTCCCCCTTTGTGGTTATGAAATCTTGTTGGTAATCTTAAAAAGCTTTTCTAGCCACTAATGCAATTCTTCTTCCTAGTAGTCCTAGGATTCATTAGAGCATATCTAATGTCACAGAAGGTTTTGTACAAAAGTAGAAGTGGAAAACTCTTTTGGCAATAAAGCAGTGGTCATCTACTAAATTAAATAGTACTTTGCCTTCTCTGTGGTGGTATCCTATCCTTGTGGTAAAATTACTTCTTTCCTCTTTCAGAATGACTCCTATTCTATCGTGCATGTATTATTTGATTTAAAGTTTTCAGAAACCAAAAGTTGTGATTCTTCTGGGTTAATTTTACTAATAAATTGGTTTTTCCTTATGCTTCCACATTTTCTTCGGTTTTTTCCTTTTGATTCAGCAACTTTCTAGATTGTACTTGATTTTAACCTCTTAGATTAGGACTCAAAGCATAAGTGTTTTCAATCTCTGGACATGATATCCTATACAGGTTGAGTTTAGTTCTGATGATTCAGCTCTTCAAATTGATAGTCACCTTTTCTTTGGAGGTTGATTGTGTACCAGTTCTGATATTTTCTTGGGCTGCCAATAAGTATCTGTTTTAAAAAAATCCGGTTCTTTATGCTTGACTAGTTACAGGAATACAATGTAAAGTATGTTTGGGAAGGGTAGTCAGTGTCATATCAGGGAGTAGTACTCTATATTTTTCTTGAGAAGATAAATATAAAAATATATTGCATCTATGCATAGTTAAATATGGCTGCCAGAATCAGGATAACTTGGCATCAGTTGGCCCACCATTTTCTTATATTGGCATGAAGTGGTGGGTAAGCTGTCAGATTCCTGATGGTCACCTTTCCATTAGTGGAAAGAAATCTCAGCAGGAAGAAATACATTATGAGAAAATGAATATTTATATATTTAGAGAGGTTAATGTGTGGATGTTGGGAGGTACTTTGATAATGTTAAAGTGATAAAAGCTAGCACGGCATCCACTTGGTTTAGCTTTTGTGGTTTTCTTCCAAGGGATGTGCCCAGAAGGGTCTACCAGAGGAATATTTTCGGCTGCAAAGATATGGTGTTATAATAATCCTATAAAATTCCTGCTCTTCAATTGGCTACCTTTGATCCAAGTTTCTATAATGGCTCTTGTCCTAAAATTGTTTTAGTTTAAGTATGGGCAGGGGACCATTTTGTGCTCCTCCAATGGCTGTTGCGATTCTCCGGCAATACAGGACTTAGTGGTGTGTTTAAATATTTTATGTAGCCATGCCATAACATAGTAGAGTCTTTGTAATCCTCCAATAATAGAAGCTTAGTGGGGGCTTAGATTGCATATTTCATAAGATATGGTTCTCTAACATGCCAATCAGAATTAAGTTATTGAATGCCTTACCTTAGTGCTCCGGACGGCACATTTTTTGAAGTGAATATAAGCCATTGTGGTGGTTTATTTGATGATTTTGATGTATTGATGTTTGAGCTGGTAGAGTATGTGGAGGGGTCTACAACAGTTGAAGTTGAACTGCTCTAGTCAATTGCAGTTTTTAAATATTAGAAATCTCATTGGCCAGTGAATTGATTTGTTTATTTGCTTTGGAAAAAAGCTCCTCGTATAATACATGTGCATCAACCTATAGAAATTTGTCATATCAATGCATATAGATTGCATGTATCTCATAATTGGTTTGCTTATACATGAAAGTATTCCTTATTTCAGAGATATGAAATTGTTAGAGAGATGATTGAATCGGCAAAAAATTGCGTTGTCTAGGCCTCGTCAATGTTTGAAACTCCTTGTAGACCCAAATTTTCTTATGTTTAATTAACTGCAACATTGATAAGGTTTACATTGATGGACATGACCAAGATATTGAGTTGCAGGATTTTAGTTGTGAAGATTTGAACACCTTTTGTTTCTGATTGATTTCAATATTATGAGGGCGTTATAGTGTTATGATATTGAGGCTGTAGGAATAATATCCAATCTTGATTAGTGGATTTTTGAGTCACGTCACGCGACAGCTTCGTAGATTTGGATTTTGGATGTCTTTTTCCCCGTTAGTATATATCTCATAGAGATGAAGAGATATTGCCTTGACAGATTAAAATTAGACGTGTCGAATGCACACTGAAAGTAATACGGCATATCATTTAATTAATGAAACCATTGTGCGGGCATGCTACACACATGGCCCATTGGTGATTCAAAATTTGCCCAAACTAAATGGTCAGCCTACAAAAGAGCTTCTAAAAAAATAAAAATAAAGGCAGATTTATGTAATTATCAATGTGGGTAAAGGCATGTTCTCATCATGTTGGTCTCATTGTCTCAAGTGGTATAATTTCTTCTTGTAGAAGGTTTCTACTATTCGTGGTGGATTTTCATGTGTGTATTTTGGGAATATTTTCAATCAAGCTCCTGGATAGTGCCAGCCACATGAAATGCATGGGCCATCTGCTTCCAGTTGCATGGCAGCACAGTGTGAAGTTAAACTTTGCAATTTTTTGGGAGGGACAGCCTGAAAGAGAAACATGACATGAAGATTTGATTTGATAATATAAAACTTGAGATCCTGTACACAATTATATGCATGCCGTAGATGATATAAATATTGCTAATGGATTATATAAGGTAAAGAATCTTTTAGTTCTACCTGATGTTCCATTGGGATAGGTGCTTCTGAAGTGACTTCTGTTCAACAGTTTAACCTAAATTCCTAGGCTTAGTAGCCCATTTGAAAAATGGGGGAAATACTTTGCCCACACGAAAAATTCCTAGATTTAGGGTTTTATTCATTCTGTGTTCTGCAATCAGCAATACTGTTTGACAGATATTTTCCTTATATAGGATTCATGGGTAATTTTGGAAATTTAGGAGAAAGGGAAAGAACAATTTTTTTATTTATAAATTTAAAATCACCCCAGACCGTTGTTAGATTCGTTATTAAGAAATAATGATTAATTAGCCTAGTATTAACTTTTTTTTTTTTTTTGTCTCTTTTCTAATTTCTTAATAATTTTGAGCCAACTTTTTCCCACTATGATTTCTTTTTCATTATTGTCTTTTAATTTTTTTGGATTTAAATGAATAAACTCAGTCATTTTCGAATTTATTTTATTTATACTTACTAAAATTTCATAGGGCAAGGGGAAAGAAAATTGCATACGTATGAATCCAGCTGAGTTTATAATGATTTTCCAGCCTGCCCTAATTAATATATTTAATTATGTTTTTTATCAACTCAACTCTTTTCATTGTACTACCATTGTAGCATTAACTTGAAAAAAGTTTTGATAAATCATCCACTTTATAGTTTATACAAACTACAATTTGATGAATCTAGACAGCTTCAAAGCCAGACAGGCAAGCGCGTGGTGGTCCTTATTACTTTCACTTATCACTTAATCGTGGTTAGGAAATTAACCACACTTACTTAACTAGGATTATTTCTAATACTATATATACACATCCATCTGCATTCGATTTTTTTCACGACAAACGTCCATCTCTAGTCTCTACACAAGTCTTTTGAGCTTCTTCTTTTTTTTTCCCCATCTCTAATCTCTATTATCGTCGTCCTTAACTCAATTATCCAAAAATGAAGCTTTATTACATGTTAGCAATCGGCTTTTGCCTGCTGTTCCTTTGTTTTGTAGACTCTCAAAGAGTTCCGTGGCCTTTTACTCTCATTGTATTTTCACTCTTCTCTCTTTTCTCTTTCTTTCTAAACTTTTGGATTGTTCCTGGAGGCTTTGCATGGAGAAACCACCATGAAAGCTCTCCGCAACTTCGTGGTCCAGTCGGTTGGCCTGTCTTGGGCACTTTACCTGAAATGGGTTCACTTGCCCATCGTAAACTAGCCGCCATGGCAGCTTCACTAGGTGCAACTAGACTGATGGCATTCAGTCTAGGTGCAACACGTGTGATCATCAGTAGCCACCCGGATACTGCTAGGGAGATCCTATCAGGGTTTTCATTTTCTGATCGTCCGATCAAGGAATCAGCTCGTTCGTTGATGTTTGAGCGTGCCATTGGCTTTGCTCCCTCCGGAAAATACTGGCGTCACCTACGCAGAATTGCCGCCAATCACATGTTTTCCCCGAGGAGAATCTCCGGGTTAGAGGAGCTAAGACAACGGTTAGCCGACGAAATGTTGGTGAAAGTAAGTGAAGATATGGAGGAGAGAGGAGTTGTGATGCTTAGAGGGATATCGGAAAAAGCGTCTCTAAGTAATATTCTAGAGAGTGTGTTTGGAAGATCATGTGAATCTTTAGAGAGGGAAGAGTTAGGTTTTATGGTTAAAGAAGGGTACGAGTTAATCGCAAAGTTCAACTGGGAGGATTACTTTCCTCTAAGGTTTTTTGACTTCTATGGAGTAAAAAGAAGGTGCCATGAATTGGCAGGTAAGGTTGATACAATTTTGACAAAAACTATTCAAGAAAGAAAAATAAATCAGGAGAAGTTTTGTGGTGGAACTGGAAATGACTTCCTTAGTGCATTGCTCTCTTTGCCTAAAGAAGATCAGTTGACTGATACAGATATGGTGGCCATTTTGTGGGTAAGGACTCTCTCTTTCTCTCTCTCTCTCTCTCTCTCCCTCTCTCTCCCTCTCTCTTTCTCACAGGCACACACACACGGTATATCTAATCAGCTATGATTTGGTGGTTCACAGGATCACTGTATTAAGACAGGTTGAAGAAGAAAAGTTGTGATGGCTTCAAATATTAATTAATAAATCTGAATTTAGTTACCTTTAAGAAAAAAAATAGAGAAGAGAGTAGCAATGAACAGTAAAAGATCATTTTCAGAATCTCTTTCTGAGTTGATATGTTTTTTTGTTTTTAATGATGATTATATAAAGTAGACAGCTCTCTAATTTCACTGTTTCCCTAATATTTCTCTTCCTGTCGGTTTGTTTGGTAAATATATATTCTCACTGTCGTATCACTCACACTATACAGATACAGATATCCCCATAAATATTCTCTAGTTTTCACCTCATAATTAAACTCTTCACAGTTCACACCACCAACCTTAATTCGTTGACTTTAGAGTCAATTCCAATTGACAAAAGTGGCCTAAAAGTTTCTAGATGTACGCTAATTTCTCGCCCACAGTGTTTTATAGCTGATATTAAGGTTGACGTACAAAAAGTTTTTTAATTGAAATTCCCAAGTCTTTCATAGATTGACTTGCCCCATATAAAAATCCTTTATTACAGCTGGCTTTTATGATCTTTACCGACATTAATTTTGTTTTTGTTTTTAGGAGATGATTTTTCGAGGAACCGACACTGTGACTATACTGCTTGAATGGATCATGGCCAGGATGGTTCTACATCAAGACATCCAAACAAAAGTTCAACATGAGATCGACAGTTGCGTCGGTCACCAAAGGCACGTACAGGATTCCGACATCCCCAACCTCCCTTACCTTCAGGCAATTGTCAAAGAAGTCCTCCGCTTACACCCTCCAGGCCCGTTACTGTCGTGGGCCCGCCTTGCCATTCATGATGTTCACGTGGACAAAATTTTTGTGCCAGCTGGCACCACGGCAATGGTCAACATGTGGGCCATAACCCATGACCCATCTATCTGGAAAGATCCATATGCCTTCAAGCCCGAACGGTTCATGGAAAACGACAACGTGTCCATCATGGGGTCGGATCTAAGGCTTGCGCCGTTTGGGTCGGGTCGCAGGGTTTGTCCTGGAAAGGCATTAGGCTTAGCCACCGTGCAGTTGTGGCTTGCCCGACTCCTCCATCAGTTCAGGTGGCTTCCAGTGCAGCCCGTCGATCTTTCAGAGACCTTGAGGCTCTCTCTTGAGATGAAGAAACCGCTGGCATGCCGTGCGGTTCCCCGATTAGCTTAATGATTTTGTGAAGCTATAACAAATTATATAAGTGTATAAAATTCGTGCATGCATGCATGCATGAGTTGCTCTAAAAGGGTTTGGTTTTTTCTAAAATTAAATCTATGTAGAAACTGTGGTTAGGAAGCGACTAAGTCCTAAACCCCTTGAGCTGAAAATTGCTATGAGGGTTAAATACTGATACTGAGTTGCTTGAGTTTGAAGAAGTGTATTTTTAAGTTATGTACCATGTACGTGATAATTATAAGCAATAAACTTAATAAAAAGAGTTGTTTTACAAAGTTGAGCATCTTTACAGCTATGCCATATCACTTTCAGTAACCATTCAAATATGTTTTAGAATTAACGAATGCTCCAACGATGGTGTTATGCTCCTGTAACTTTGTCGATGAAGGGGATGATATCGAAATCGTTTTCCAAAGAATAGACAAGGTGGGGGCAGCAAAGAGTCTCCATTAATGTCCCATCACTAGCTATTTAACCTAGCTATGTCTGGCTTAATTTGATCACAGTTGGAACTTGCCCACTTCACTTTATAGCCACAAATCAAACGAGTGAATTTTTATTTTTTAAGTTTTTAAAAGAAAAATGCAGAGCTGAGAATACCGCCATCGATATATAGATTAACAAGATATATACTCTAAAGAAGAAGATAATGGAATATTTTAAAAACATTTTATGTCAAGTAATTGCTACATACTTCATCTTAGAAGAAGTCTTCTGTCTTCATCCTCAACTATATTTTAATGGTGTATTATTATTATAATAATAGGTAAGATCTTTCAACTTAAATCTTGACTTAAAAAGTTTGGTGTACATTAATTCTTAATCATTTATTTGGTTTCAATATCATTTTGCCATTGATATAATCATGTAGCATGCAGATGCTTGGTGGGTTGTCAAAACCTGAACTTCGTGGCTTTATTAATGGTTAGTATTTATCTTGTTACCAATTTATTATCTTCACCTTTATGATCTGTTTTCTCTTTCTGTAAAGTTCTCCACATAACTGCAAATCTATTGATCACGATTCACGAATAAGCTTTTATAATATGAAGAAACCTAGATAGAGAAACTAGAGAACTAAATAAATGGTCCACAATAAGCAAAAGAATGACAAGAAATGTGAAAGGACCTTCAACTTTGACAGATATATCTATCATGAGTGTTTGATTTACTTGTTTTGTTTATATATGCGAAGATGACTTGACACATTTTGTTGGTCAAAAACAAATTAAACTAATCAAGAAAACACAATCTTTCATTTCTTTACTTATATAATTTGGAAAACTGGCACTGGCAGGCCCCGTATGATGGCTTTTATTGTAAGTCACCTTGAATCTAAGTGTGTTACAAATTAGTAAAATAATTTACAAAACCTAACATCAATGGATATAACTATGATAATTAATATGTTCCTTCTTCA
>WYDK02000051.1:10731043-10743361 GCA_009867345.2 Toxicodendron radicans
AATGAAGAGGGAAATCAAATACGGGCTTAAAGGAGGGAAATCGAATACGGGCTTGAAGGAAGCTGTTACGGAGACCTGGCTAGTCCGTAGGCCCAATATTAAGCAGATCGTAAAAATCGTACGATCCACTTGGTTGAACCCCTGACGCGTGGCACAACTTTTGGACACGTCAGGTGCTCCGTGGTTTAAATCGTTTTGATAACGACAGAAGCTTCTGTATGGTTCACAAGAGCGAGTTCAATTTTCAAAATTTCAAAAAGATTCTCTCCACGAGGCTCTGTAATATTTGAAAAATAACACCGTCACACAAACTTTTATAACAGCCCATTCTTCTTTAATAATTTGTACATGCTACCACAATATTTTTCTTAAAGCTCCTTCAATTACGGATAATTCCAATATCATATGCCCTTTTGTCGTACCAAAGAAAAGACACAATGTGGTTAGAAATAAAATATAGGGTTGAGTTGTAAATTTTGAGAGTAGAGGCACGTAAAATTTGCCAGCGTATCACGAGATGAAATCCCCAACGAATAATTTAAATTTAAAAAATTATTTCTTCTAATTTCTTACTTAAACAAATTAAATTACTGGCCGACGCCGTTCCATCTCAAGTAAGGCTGAAGAAGAAAAATATAAAAATCAATGACTACTCTCTTGTTGTATGATAAGCATCATACTCGCTTGGATTATTGAAAAGAGTGTAACATTAAGAGTCAATCAAGCGAGTACATTATTTTCCTCCCTGAATTGCGCGTAAGAATTTGTGCTAAACAGTTAACCAAGAAAATACTGAAAATATGATAATGGTTTTTGATTATTATTTATCAATTCAGTCCCTTGTTCAGACCAAAAATAATTTTCGATCCCTCTTCACTTTCCCTCTCTTTTCCATCTTTGGAGGGAAAAACCTCGGAAGAAAAAGAAAAAGAAAAAAAACCTCAAAACTAGTTCATCTTCATCTAGCCACTGGTAAAAAATCTAGGGTTTTGGTTGCTTACGTAACTTCTCACAATCTCATCAATCTCACAACTTATTCACTCTTGTTTCGCTGAATTACAGGAACAGTTACGGTAACTCTAGCTTCTAATTTCATCATTCTCGATTTCGTCGGAGGTAAGAAAATTGTGGTTTCATTTGCTTGTAACTTCTGGTGCAATTTATAGTTCTGTTGTGCAACTTGCGATTGGATTAGTTTTTTTTTTTTTTTTTGGTAGGGTTTAATTAGCTGTTTATGCATGCGTGATCTAACTTGTAATAAATGCTAAAACTTTGGAGCTGGTGCGGTGATTTTTATGTGAGAATTGATAGGCTTAGTTGTTTTGTTGGGGTTTTAGGGATTTGTGTGGTTTCATTTGTAATATTGAAGCGTACAATGGAGGGTTTAGGTTTTGAGCTGAGCGTATAACAGGCTTTAAAGTTGAGCATCATACACTTTTCGGAAATTGTTTGGATTGAAAGCTTGTTGTAATTCTTGATTGTGCTTGACTGAAAACTCGAGCTGAATGGAAAGAGTAGTAAATCATTAACTTTTAATTTGACGATGACGGATTTTTATATATAATTGCTGAAGGAAAAGATATTGTTTTTATGTTAGTTATGGGTTACTTGTTTAAGATATTGTGTATATGCCATCTACACTTTCAAGCTTTTTGGGATGTTGCATCTTTCACTCTACCATCATTGCCTTACAGATATGTACAGTGATGATTGTTATCTTGATCCCAGTTAAATAACTCTATCCTTTCCTCGATTTTGAATCGAACCAGGCTGAAAACAGTTTATAATAATTAATACTTGCCTTTCGTTGTCCAATTGAGTAAAATTTTGAATTTTTTTTCCCTGAATCTATGTAGGAAGTAATAGCCAACATTGGGAAATTCTTCCTTGGAAATGCAAACCAAGAAAAAAGTTTATGGAAGAAAAGCCTCCCAAGAGCATGCCAGTTCCAGGGTTTTGAGAACTCCGAAGAAGGTATCTGAAAATGTACAAGTTGCAGAGAAGAAAGTTACAGAGCTAATTACATCTTCGATTAGAAAGCAGAAATCCGGTATGCTGTTAACTTTTCCATACTATGTTCTTTTATGTTTCGGGAAAGTTTCTTTTGTATACCAGTTCATTTTTTAAGCAAGAAACACTTTAATGTGATAGTTCTTATGTGTCACTATTTACTTTCCAGTTTTCACTTATGAAGTCCCGTAATTTTGCTGAAAGGTTCAATTTGACAATGCTGCATTCTGTGTTTCAGTTGTTTATCAAATTTCTGCAATTTTCATCCATTTTCTACTCTTACCTGTTGTAGAAAAAGTAGCCACGTATTGTACTATATTCTACAGTTTGCTTGTATTTTCACAGCTGCTGGATTTTGTAGTTTCACCATTAATCCTAAAGTTTAAATGTTTGTTTTGCTATTTTTAGTACCTATATGTGTGTTTCTTTAAATGAGCTCCAGCGAATTTCTGTTTAGTTCAGAGCATTGTTGAAGAATTTGATAGGGCAAAGCTTATGAATATGGACAAATATAAGGAGATAAAGAAAAAGGAATTAGTAGCAAGTTTTTAATTGGATGTGAAGCATTGCTATTGCTTGTTTGTATGTTTATTTGTTAATTTATATTTCTAACCGAAAAGGTGTTGTAATGTTAAGATTACTTAATATTTAATGCAGATTTTATTTCATTCTTTTGTTGGATATCGTGTCTATACTATCTTGCAAATGATTTCAAGTCTATCTAATTGATTTATCTCCCAATGAATTTTAGTTAACATTCTTTCAAAGAAAAATGAGGAGTCTGGTGCAGCGATTGATGTGAAAACTAGATATGGCTCTCTGAATACTGATGCTGCTGGTGCCTGTTTGGGATATGATTCACTCAATGAAGTTTCTATGGATCAAAAGGTAACTTTCTAGCTTTTGCAGATCTCTATGTTTTTCCTTCTTTGGGGTTGGGTTTCTTGAAAGAGGATTATTCAGTCTATCATCGCTCTAGTTAGAAATCTGTCAGCCTGATAAGAAATTGATTTTTAATACAATTTCTTTCTGAAGATATTTCAATTTCAGTTATCTTTTGTCCGTTTTCATGTAGCATTGACATTGAAGTGCTCCTGTTATTTTGTCCAACAAAATTCAAAAAAAAAAAAAATTATGCAAAGGTTGTGAGAAATGTCAAATCCCAGAGAATTGAAAACTATATTTGTTTGACTACCAAGATGCTTTTGTATGATTCCTGAAATTGTATTACAGGGTTGTAATGAGGAAACTGATCATGGTGTGGTGGAAACCATATTTTCTCCTTCCTTTCATGTATCTAAAGTCTCAGGCGGGGAAATTGCCAGTGGAGGTAGGTGATAAAGTCTAAGTTTTTAGTATAAGTTATAATGTCCCTTTGCTTGTTCTTTTGCAATGCTTATGTGTGAATTCTACCTAGTTGATTTTGTCAACTTCTTTCGGAGTGGAGACCAGAAATTTCATCAAGAAGTTGAGATGGATTGCTCTCGGATTGATATGCTTGATGGTCAAATCACACAAGAAACTGCTGAATCCACTTTTGGGGGAGATAAGAATTACAGTGACAATATGTTGACTTCTACAAATATGACATGTAATGGTAATATGGAAGTAGATACTCAATATTTGACCTGAAATTTGATAGTCCGGTGAGAAGATGTTCTCTCTTGGCAGAAATGTTGTGAATTTTATGTTCTAATGCAGATCCTGAAGGAGCCAATCTTTCCTCTGAAGTATCAGCCATATATCTTGCAATGAAAAATTCAAAGCTGGAATGTGTTGATGAGCATGGCCAAGAATCTATGTCAACTGATGTTTGTGTGGAAGATGATCAGTGTGATGACTTCGATGACTTCGATCCTTATTTATTTATAAAGAACTTACCAGACTTGTCATCTGTGGTCCCCACTTTTCGGCCCATGCTGCTACCTAAACAGACTCGGAGTTGCCCTCCTACTACTCTTGTTTTGGACTTGGATGGTAAGATAGTACTGGATATTTATGACTCAGGAAATGGTTATTAAAAGCAATATCACTCATCTGTTGTTTATTCATGTTAGTATTGAAGATATGTGTTAGAATGTCATATCAAGCAATTGCTGTTGCTCCTGTTTATATGCTGGGGCAGTCTGTCACTTGAATTTCAGCTGGACCAGTAGGCTAGCTAATGAATAATGAA
Organism: Toxicodendron radicans; assembly: GCA_009867345.2. Classification (NCBI taxonomy): domain Eukaryota; kingdom Viridiplantae; phylum Streptophyta; class Magnoliopsida; order Sapindales; family Anacardiaceae; genus Toxicodendron; species Toxicodendron radicans. Next base: position 10,735,230 of record WYDK02000051.1, read on the forward strand.
ATTTAGTATTTCTGGTGTTCTCTGCTTTTAACTCATGGTGTTTCAATGTTAAGTTGTGAGAGCAAGATTGTGAATTTAATATTTGGTTCTCCTTCAGTAGCATGGTATATACTGGCTCTTTGATAAAGGGAATATTGATGATTTGTTTACTCCTTTTAAATAGGATTGCATAAGCTATTGGCATATTGGTACATGAACAAATTTCTGTTTTAGAATTGATGTTCAATGTTGCTTAGTTGTTTTAGGAAGTATGACTTGTTATGCTCCAATGTTGAATAACTTGCCTTTTATGGTTTATGTTCAAGGTATTGATTAAATTATTTTGATTTGGCAGAAACTTTGGTGCATTCCACTCTTGAACCTTGTGATGATGCAGACTTTACATTCCCTGTAAATTTTAACCTCCAGGAGCATACTGTCTATGTTCGATGCCGTCCTCACCTCAGAGATTTTTTGGAGAGAGCTGCCAGTCTTTTTGAGATCATTATATTTACTGCTAGCCAAAGTATTTATGCGGAACAACTTCTAAATGTGCTTGATCCAAAGAGAAAATTGTTCCGCCATCGTGTGTTTCGTGAATCCTGTGTTTTTGTGGAGGGCAATTACCTCAAAGATTTGTCAGTTCTTGGTCGTGATCTTGCACGTGTCATCATAATTGACAACTCGCCACAGGTACTGTTCTGAATACCTCTCTTGATTAACTTTTATGTGAACAATTATGTTGTGGACAGTGAACACCCCAGAGATATTCTTTTTTTAAAGAAAAACAATAAAAATAAAATAAATTACATGGGTTTTATGAACAAGCTTTCTGAAATTCATGGTTCTATTATGTTATAACTATCTTTCATCATCGTGGTATCAAGTAATTACTTGTTCTGAATGAATATCTCAAGGAGCCATGCTGCCCTTCAAGTTAATAAAAAGCAACAATGTAGTTCTTTTGAAGCATTGTCAGACGTAAGGGTTTAAATATACCCTGCAGACAGAAGTGAAATGATCATTGTTTTCCATAAAATTGTTTGACTTATATTTTCTTAACATGGTTAATGGTGTTTTTTTTAGGCATTTGGCTTCCAAGTGGACAACGGAATTCCAATTGAGAGCTGGTTTGATGATCGTTCAGATCAAGAATTGCTTTTACTTCTACCCTTTTTGGAGAGCTTGGTTGGAGTTGAAGATGTGAGGCCATTGATAGCGAGGAAATTCAATCTTCGGGAGAAAATAGCTGCAGCTGTTTATCCCTCTTTAAATTCAATTAGAGGATATCCCTTTGAAAGATGAGCCTGGATGTGAATTGGCAACTTCAAGTTATTTGGACAGATTTGATCCTGTACTTTTAGACAATTACTTTTAAATGATTTCTCTTTGTTGAGAAGTCTTTGCAAGACTTAAAAAGGTTTGAAGTTAATGGTGTGGTTTCAACTGGAAGGAGCGGGTATATGATCAATTGTGTAATCATGTCTCAAAAAGTTGAAACGTTTTATGGGACGATGGCTGCTTATGTACTTTATAGTTAACTCTTAGATGAGGATAGTTCGGAAAATAAATTTTTTTTATTTAAATAATTGAATAATATATGTATTATCCCATGGGGCTACAAAGTTATGAAAAAAAAAATTGTTGTTGGAAATCTCCCTAACGCAAGTTGAGAACTTGGAAAATTGTGGCAGTTGAATTTTTTAAATACGATCGACACGGCCACATTTTTTAGCTACAATATAAGATTGACAGACGGAGCTCTGAATCTGATAACTCTATTTTACTTGCTCACTTTCATTTACTGTATCAGTCTCTTCTGAAGTTTGCTGCCCTGTGAAGGTATGGAAACAATTCTCCGCATTGCTCAAAATGATAAATTGCTGCGGGATCTACCGGAGACTTGCATATAACTATTTTTAAAAAAAATTCAAGCATTATAAGATGCCACGTCACTCTACAAGGATCCGAATACCTCTACCATTCTGATCAAAATGACCATATTCACCTCACTATCACACAATCGGCATTTTCTCAGCTAACCATAGTAGAGTCTCATCTAACTATGGTTAAGTAACGGTCTATATAAATAACCCCAGACTCGCGCCACTAGTTCCTAATTGTTTACTCCAATTCAAATTTTCAAATCAAGCGTTCTTGCTGTCTCTCCCACTTTCAGCTTCTCCATCTCTAAATTCAAAAGTCTCTCAAATCTGAAACCATGGTATGTTCTTAATCCTCTTCCGATTAATATTCACTTTATTTATCAACTAATATATATTAAAAAAAAAAATCAATAGCTCAGTTGCTCCCTATTCTCATATTCCATTTGTTGTTTTTGTTTTCAGGTTGTTGCACAGAAAGTGAAGGAAGCGGAGATCACCGAACAGGACTCCCTTCTTCTGGTAATCAAGGATTGATTGAACATGATATCATCAAATTTCTATACGGCTCTCCTAGTTCAAGCAATCTATATCGAAATTGAACTTGTTTGTTTGCCTTATTTTTTTTAGCTAAAATTTTGGATGTTTTAAAATCATTCAACGTATTTGATTGATTCTGTTCTTTTTGTTATTGATTTTGAATTTTCTTCTATTAAACACCACAAGTTAAACATTAGTAGGTAAACATTTAACAAATTTGATCACTCTTGGAGCTTCTTACTTTTAGATTTTGTTTGTGAAATCATTAATAATTATATAAACTTAGGATATGATAATTTATGCCTCTGCTTTTATTTACTGTAAGTAGATCTCAGTCGTTTTGATGAATTGACTCTCAACAGACAAGGAACTTGCTTCGTATCGCCATATTTAATATTAGTTACATAAGAGGCCTTTTTCCGGAGAAGTACTTCAATGATAAGTCTGTTCCTGCATTAGGTAATCTCTTCTCATCAGATTTTCGTTTCTTTTCTAATTTGGATTATAATTTGAATATCATCTGCTAAAAAGTCTTTTAAATTATGCCAAAATTTATAGAGATGAAGATCAAGAAGCTGATGCCGATGGATACTGAGTCACGTAGACTGATTGATTGGATGGAGAAAGGCATGTTACTGTTATCATCATCTGAATAAGTTCCTAAATCTTAATACATTTTTATTTTATTTTTAATTGTTCGCTTTTTGTTCTCGTTTTTTCCATACTTTAGTTTAACTATATTTGTTATTATTTCTTTTCAGGTGTTTATGATGCACTGCAGAAAAAGTATCTGAGAACACTTCTGTTCTGTGTATGTGAATCAGTTGAAGGGCCAATGATTGAAGAATATGCGTGTAAGGTTTTGATTGATCACTAGAAAATTGTAAAAAAAAAATTCAACTCTAGATGATTAGCGAAATTCCAGTGATTCACATTGTTGTTATCAGTTTGATTGGATTGCTTTCCCTTTCTTTTTTTGGCTCTTGGGACATTTTGAGAGGTTTAAATGATTCGAACTCGTCTTCCTTTGCAGTTTCGTTTAGTTACTCTGGATCTGATAGCCAAGAGGTTTCAATGAATATCAATCGCACTGGAAACAAGAAAAGGGGAGGAACATTTCAATGTAACTCTACAACTGAAATTACCCCCAATCAGATGAGGTGGTTTAAAAAAAAATCTCTTGTCAAATTTCATTTTAATTCTGTCGTTGGCTTGTTTGAATTCTTTTTTGTCTTTTGTCATCTGTGCCACAATGTTATTGTTCAGGAGTTCTGCTTGTAAGATGGTCCGTACACTGGTTCAGCTTATGAGAACTCTGGACAAGATGCCTGAAGAGGTAACTTACTTGGAGGCTTGTTTATACCTAATAATATGTTGAAATTTTGTTGGACTGAAAAATCTTTGATTGTGCATTTTTCTTTTCGTGGTTGAATTTTAATGGTCATTTTTCTTTGTTGCATTTCAGCGTACTATATTGATGAAGCTGCTCTACTATGATGATGTGACGGTATGTCCATTTAACTGCTTTAATTTTTATTGTTCCAGGTAATTGTACTTGTGATTGCTATTCCAGTTATGATTCATACGAATTTCTTTAGTTCCTAAATATGAGGTATATAAAATAGAATTTAAATTTTTGAGTTGGTTGGCCCATACTGTTTGGAGTTGGAATGCTTTACCTTGACAGAAATTTCCTGAGACTATATATGCTTGGTAGTGCGTGTACGTCGCATGAAACTTCCTTGTAGGCAGGTCTATTGCTGGGTATCATTTCTTGCAAGTGCTTTTAAGTTGCTCGCAAATCTGAATTTCTGCATCAGGTCTTTTGCGTAGACTATAGTTTGAGAAAAAAATATACAACCTTTTTTCCCTTTTCCCGGTGTATTACATTTAATTTAGAAAAATGATTAGTGATACAATTATCTGATCTTGCAGCCAGTGAATTACGAACCTCCATTCTTCAGAAGCTGCACAGAAGAAGAAGCTCGTCATCCATGGACCAAAAGTCCTTTGAAAATGGAGGTTGGGAATGTCAACAGCAAACATTTTGTGTTAGCTCTCAAGGTAAGGGATGAGGAACTCTGGAAATGGCTATGATTAGTTGTAGTATATCATAATTCAAGTCATGTTTCTCATACTTGATTACTTGACAGGTAAAAAGCGTGCTTGATCCTTGTGAGGATGAAAATGATTATATGCAAGATGATGAAGTGAGCTTGGGAGGCGATTCTTTACAAAGGGAGGAGTCTTCTGATTCTGACAGTGAGGTGAAGTGACAATGTTGTTTTTATGCTTATGAATTTGAGCACAACGTACACTACAAATTTTGAGTTGCGTAGAAAACATATTATTTGTTTCAGGATAATTTATCACAAAGGAACGAATACATAGTGGCACCAGTTGGTAATTTCATCAATAGCTTCAACTACGATTTTCTTTGCTCCATTAAACACTTTTTTGAGGGAGTTGCTCGTGGAACTAACAATGGTTATCGTGACAGATAAGAAACAGCCAGAGGAAGATAATGGCATGGTTGATGAAGGTACATTTTAAAGTTAAACATGACAACCTTCATGTGATAAAGTCAAAGTGGATGGAATTTTTATTAACTTGGTTTCTTTTTTCCATTTTTCTCCTTCATCCTTATTTAAATTTTTTATAATTTTCTAGTGATATCTGATTTATTAATGCGCTGGGTGCAATTATACGCTGCGCAGATAATACTCAGGACCCGGAGGAAGATGAACAACAATCGGCCAGGGTGAGGGACTGGATCAAGGGCCGTCACCTTGATACTGTAGAACTTACTGATGTTCTCTCGAATTTCCCAGATATTTCAGTGGTAAGAGCTTCTAAGTTTTCATCTTCTAGGTTCCTTATCTGAGTATTCTGACAAAAACGATACCAGTGAAACTAGTAAGATTATCCATTATTAACCCAGCAGATTCTTTAGTTTATCTCGTTCTTAAACATTTTAACTCTAATGACTTAAGATTTAATGGTTTATTGCAGGCTTTGACTGAAGGTAAATGCTGGCTCTGATTCATATTAAAGTTTGAACTAGCGAAGACTTTACTGTGCTGCATTTTCAGTTAGTAAACAAGTTTGCTGCTGCTTTAACTTCTTCTGACCACATCTCAGAAATAATGGACAAGCTTGTGAAAGAAGGTGTTTTATCGAAAACTGGGACGGATACATACACGATAAACAAGCAAGAGGTTTTCTGTTCTTTTATTGATTTATTTTTGGTATGGTAATCCTCATTTTGGCTCACACTTATTTTCTTTGTGCAAATACACCAGCAGAAATTTGACTACGAATTTAAGGTTGTGAAAGAAGAAATGGAAGGCGTCTCAATCAATGACAAATCTCCCAGTGTAGAAGATCGCTTATACATGAAGGTAAGAGACATTTATATGTATTCTCTTATGAGGCGCGATATGTGGTGATTTAGAGTTGACTTGTCCTTTAGTTAATTCAAGGAAACAAGCAGTTACTGTCTTGGTTAATTAATATTTTGTGTTAGCATGCCTTTCCCTTTGTAGAATTTGCTATAGGTTGACTGCTTAATATTCATTACCAATTCACAACCTTTTTGTATCAACTATCGTAATTTTGTTAATTTAATAGCTTCCTAGGAACTTAGGATAGTAATTTTCTCTTGTTACTCCGGTTTAGATAACATCATGTCGGATGTTTGGATATTACGTCTACATTGCATAAACTGAGACCTGCCATTGTTAACATATCAGGCTTTGTATCATGCTCTTCCAATGAACTACATAACAGTCACTAAGCTTCAGAACAAGCTAGGTGGAGAAGTCAACCAATCTACCATGCGCAAATTAGTTGATAAAATGATCCGAGATGGTTATGTTGAAGCCAAAGGGAGCCGCAGGCTAGGTCTGAGCGGTGAAAATGACAACTTCTTACTTGACATGGTTTTGAAGGATTGGATATCTCAATTTAATTTCTGCAATTTATCTTGATCTTGAAACAGGCAAGCGTGTAATCCATTCCAATCTGACTGAGAGAAAGCTAATGGAAGTCAAGAAAGCACTGGATATTGATTTTATGGTGAAAATTACCTTCTTAAATCTGTGTGCAAATGTAACTGCATCTTCTTATGTGTTAGTACAGTTCTTCTCTAATTATTATTTTTATTTGTTTTGAGCAGAACATGGATACTATTGAGCCACATAACAACTCCAACCATCAAGAATTCCAGAAAATGGGTATCTTGACCAATCCCATATAGATTATAGAGTAAACAAAATATGGTTCTTTTCCATTTCTAAATGTTAGAAATGACATGTACAAAATGTTTATTTGATTATTAGGAAGCAAACACATTGACATGTCCACGTGTGGTGTCCTTCACTCAATTGGATCAGATCTCACACGCACAAGGGGAAGATCTGAAATTCAACAAAATGGTTCAATCAGGAGTGAGCAGACTATCTCAAAAGCAAGGGAGCTTGGAAACACTCCCACAAGCAGAGCTGAGGTTAGTGCGGTGAAGTTCATGATTTCCAGGGACGATTCTCCTATGATTTTAAGTGTTTCAGCTAATTGATAGATAATCTACAATTGGAATTATGCAGCCTGTAGCGTCAAGGGAGAGTTTTGTACCAGGAAATGAAAACATCAAAGCAAACGGAAGCACAAGTTGCTGTGAGGAAACAGACAATATTATTGGTAGTAAATCCTCCCAAGAGAAGAGATGCAGAAAAACAAGCACGGTATGCTCAATTTCTTACTATTAATAGCTTCGTTCCTGAAAGATTGCGGCTTCATGGATGGCGTAAAGACCATTTTTTTTCTAAATATGTTCAGCTTTTGCCTTGTTGTACCTTTTTTTCAGGTTAAGGAGCCCATCCTTCAATATTTAAAGCGTCAGAAATCTCAAGCTGTTTGAGTTCAAAAGGCTTAGAGTATGTGATACTACGGGCAACCTTTATGCAGTTATATGACCTCCTATTCTTGAATCTGGACCATAAAAAGGCAACTTCTTTTACACCATAGTAGCAGAAACAAAAAATGTAATAAGTTGGACAATTTATATTGTTTCTTTGCAGTCTGATTTCTGATGTTATTTTGAGGAATGCTGAATATAAAAATATTCTCTGCAATTACTGAATCACTGATGTTTTTTTTTTGGTGCGCGATATGAAATGATTTGATCAGTGTAGATGCTCTGACCTCTGAGGCTGCGTTAACCCATGAGCAGCCTTGTCTTGTGGGTCACGATTCCTTGATCTGCCAATAACAAATGGCCCGTAAACATTATTTTGTTTTTTTTTTCTAATTCTCTGAGTGGGCCTCATATGGTTCCAAATTCGAATGTTAGATGGCTTTGGTTGAGCTAAAATCCATACCGACCATACGAAAAAATGCACTGGCAAACAAAAAAACTGATTGACTGATTAAATAAACAATATAATGAAGTGATGGGTGTTTAAAAAAATTTCATCTTAAAGCTTTGATTAATTATTTGTAATGTTCATAATACCTTGTATTTAAATAAGAGTTAACCACTTTTTCCCACCCAAATAATGGTTTCATGACACTTTTTCATCCATAAACTTTTAAAATATCATTTTATTATTCAAATTTATATTCTAGTGACAAACATATAGCAAACTTGGTCCAGACTATCTGGAGAAGTAGATCGATAAGTTTTATGGTGATGAAATATTGAAGTTTGGTGATTGAGATTGATTGAAATTT
>WYDK02000051.1:10798285-10812874 GCA_009867345.2 Toxicodendron radicans
AATTTACAAACAAATTTAAAGACAATTTTATCCTTATAGACCAAGTTTTTAAGACAAAAATATCCCTAACCAAACAAATAAATTACGACTAGGTGGTGACCAAACAATTTTATCCTTATAGACCAAAGTTTTTAAGACAAAAAAACAGATCTGGCCACCACAAACCACTGCCCGTTGCCGGCTGCAACTGGTGGGTGTTGAGGAGGCTTTCATAAATTTTAAAAGTTCTATTATGGGGAAGTTTTACTAGGTTTTAAAGTATAGGAGGTTAAAAATAATTTATAATTTAAATAATAAGCTAAATGATAATCTAAAATAATAATATTAAAAAACAAAGGACAAATTATTTACATAACATATCCATCAATTTATCCTCTCCACCAAACATATCAATTAAATATATCCATCAATTTATCCTTTCAACCAAACATATCGATTAAGGATAATACTATACTTACAAAGTCTATACATAAATAAAGTGATGTGTTATGTCATAATTGAGAAAATATTTTAATTTTAATTAAAAAATTGACTTTACAAATATATTCTCTCAATCATGAGATGACACATCACTTTGTTTATGTATGAAATTTGTAAATGTAGTATTATTTATCAATTAAATATATCTACCAATTTATTTCAACTTAACCAATCACATTTTTCTAACATTTCCAGTAATTTTTTATCATATTAATATAACAATCTCAGTAATTCAGTATTCCCTATATCAAAATCCCCAAGTAAAATGATGGGTAAACCAAATCATATATGAACAATGAAAATTAGAATGGATTAAAGAACAAAGTTCAGTTTATTATTCAAAATTCAGGTACAGAGTAAACACTGGTCTTGTAAAGGTATCATCTATTTTTCCTACACATTAAAGGATAAATAAATGACATAACACTAAGGACCATTCACTGCCATTTCTCAATATCAGTTAATAGTTTATGCCATCCCTCCGCTTGTTGCTGTCCTGATGATCTGGAAAAGAGCTGTTGCAGAAAAAAACAAACATTAGTAGACCATACGAGGGGTTACAGGCAAAATTGGTAACTAACCAAAAAGATCCCTTCTATTTTAGGCTTTGACCCCTAATTGTTTGACAAAAGAGGATACCCCATATTCATTCTAGAAAAAGCAAAAGGGAAGATGTGATTTTCTAAATTCTTTCAGCCCATTTCCACTTGAACTTCATATCAGAAACCACAGTTTTAAATTTTAATGTTATATGATGTTCACTTCTTGAGTACTATCAATACTTAGAAAAGTCCAGATGAAAATGTGCAATGTGAATACTCAATATTCTACAAATAAAACCAGCAATAGATAAAAGATACCCCATGTCCTTGATGTGCATGATCTATACTATAGAGATATAAGCCCAAAACTTACATGATCCGATGACGACAAATACGAAGAACCCAAGCAGAACAGGGCCAACAGGATAATCCTTGCCCTTTTTAGTGGTGGTTTCGGGCACAGCGCCTCTCTTTGTGATGTTCTTCTCAAATTTGTCCACCTTCCTAACTGCAAGACGCTTTGATGTTGTCTACATAAACAGCACACAACACACCATTCAATTCCAGTAGAAAAAAAAATTACAATCAGATCATACTAGTCAGTTCCAACCTTATTACCTCCATTGCAAATAATAAATGAAAATTAGATAGTCAAGGTGGCATGCAACTAGTAATACTGTTATCAAATCGAAACGACAACTATAGATCTAACGAAATTGCTGAAAACTCTGCGTTTCAACCCAAAAACACATCATCGAAATTTGAAAAATTAAGAGTAAAATCATCTCAACGTCAGAATAGAAAGAACTAAATCAAATTGATTATGATCTATCAACAAGATGAAAAAAAAAAATATGCATAAAAAAGTTACAAAAACACAGATCAATCAACAATCAGAAAGGAAGAACCCAAACAGATCAACGGCGAATAATTACCATGATTAAAAGGGAGATTTGGTGGCCGGGAAAGGTTGAAGTAAGAAAGAAAGCGTGAGAGATTTACAGGCGATTCCTTCTCTTAACCCTTCCGGCTACCCAACTTCGATAGATCTTGCGACTCGTTGCCCTTCTTTGTCAAATTGCTTTATAGATATCTCAATCAAACGGCTCAAGCTAAATAACGATAATGTCCCCGGGCATTGCGCCACAGCCTTCATTGTGATTGGCTGTACCACGTAATATGGGACACGCGTCATAAAAATATTGGTGATTCATGCACGTAGACTTGTAGCAAGAGTTCGACTTTGGGGTCGTAACGGACACCTGTATATTTATTCAAATTTGCGTATAGTTTTTATTAATGTTTTTTTAATCTTTCCGTTAATATCAGAATGAGTAAACGACTTTTTCCCACCAAATAATTGACGTAATGACAATTTCCCACCCAAGAACTTTCAAAATACAATTTTACTACCCAAAATAAAGTTCTGTTTGTAAATTTCACCACCAATCAACTTACCTGCTCTTCCTCTCCAATTGACTCACCGGCTATTCCTCTCCAAAAGCCCCAACATTCCTTGAGGAAGGTTTAGTTGAAGTGTTTGTAGTTTGTTTGTTGATTTTCCAGTCGCCAACACTCCCCAACGCCATCACCTTCCACCGTTCCCTACGTGCACATCAGTCGTTCGACAAAAGGTCAACGACAATTACCGACAGTGAAAGAGGCTAAGAAGAGAAGAGAAAAGAAGATATAAGGGTATTTTTGTCTTCACAATGAATATTATTGTATTTAACTAAAATTATTAACGAAACATAACATTTGGGTAATAAAGTTGTATTTTAAAAGTTCTTGGATGGGAAAGTTCTGTGGGAAAAAGTCGTTTACTTAGTATGAATTGGTCATATATTTGGTATACGTAAAACTATATTTAAAAATATAATTGACTTCTTCTCAATTTCAAACTAAATTCCAGATTATTTTTTTAAAATTTTTTATCTTTTATTTCCGGATTTTTATCAATCTTATAAGTTAGTAAAGCTTGAGATAGATGTCAAAGTAACTTATTTTAAACAAATTAATTAAATTTTAAAAATAAATTAGAATAAGGTAAAATCAATTAATATTCAACAGGATGTGTTCATTATTTTTAACCAAAATAGTGAAACTCTGAAAATACGGAACATAACAATAGTGGAGATTGAGTGGTTGGCACGTACGTTTATACTCATCCATTCACGCGTTTGGTGTGGTGGGTAGCCGGCACAATTGAATTGACACGGTTCCACATTGCCATGTTCCAGTTCTACACAGTTTATAAAATTACATGATCATACAATTACCCCCTAATTGAAAACGTTTCTAAATAACCAAACGTTTCTTGCGATAAACAAAGACTCCTAAAATATTGTAATCCAAGACATAATCAAAGGTCATATTATATCAGCTGTTTTTTAAAGGCTCCTATAGATTAGTACAAGTCTGTCAATAAAACCAGTTTGTGTTATGCAAACAATCTGTGAAGTTGAAGTAGATCACTCAGCTTAATGAAATAAGTAAACAGGAACATGAAACTCCTGCTTATTAAGGCACCCTTTGCCCCCCCAAACAAAGCCCATCAAGTATACAAGTTCATAACAAGATTTGAACATTCATCACCTGTTCTATGTCCAACTCATCTCTCTTTGCAGAAAGCAAACTCAGCTGATCCTGTAACCACAATTGATTACAACAGAAAAAAATTGAGGGGATGCCTGAGTGCTGACATAGAACAATCTTTTGAGAGGTTTTAACTAAGATTCAGTAATCAAATTTTGTTGCAGGGCGGCAAGCAAAAGTGGTGCATAAAGTTCATAACATGGCTAACAATGCTACCTTACTATCTTGCGTCTTGCAGGACTTTTACAGTAACGTAATATGCTAATTCATAGACATATTGATAAACTAAGATGAACTCCTGGTCTACAATGTTATTAAGAGTATTTGATCTATAATCAAAACTAGCAACATTACAGCTCTACAAACAGGGATGAAGAAGCATGCAATTTGGTAAGAGTCAAACATAAGAAAAAGAAAATTGAATAGATAAAAGCAACGTAGCATATGACACAGAGAGAGTTGGAGCTCACTGGTGGGCAAGCCATGTATTAACATAAGTTCCACCCGACAAAGAGATGTTCTTCGAAGCATATGGGAGTTCTTGTTTTGGTACAAACAACCCTCACCTGCCAAACAATTGAAAGGAGTTCCCTTTGGCATGAAATACATTGTCGATAGCTTCTGCCTTACAACTGCTTAAATTCTTCCACGAAGTTCACCACTGAAATATCTTCAAGTTCATCAGCATGATGTCATGTAAACTTCAGTTCATTATTAAGCAGTTGTGGATGCTCAAAAATGATAATTCAGTTTCCAATGTAACCAGTCAATGAATTCTATTCACATCATACCAAATAATCCAGAACTCAACTAACCGTCTGTTCAACAGCCTGCAATCTCCCACTTCTGTCAGTTTCTTCACTATCTTCTATAATTTCTACTACTTCCAAGTTATCTTTGGAATTAGCATTCTCTACTTCCCTAGCTTTTTCCAAATCCTTTACCGTCTCTTCTTTTGTAGCTTTATCAGCACAATCCACAGTATTTACTTCCTTAACTGTTTCCTCCTCCAAAACCTCGTCTTCCTTAACATCAATTATCACCTGAAGAAGATCCACTGGTGTGGCAGCTGGGTCCAGCTCCCTGCAACCCTTCGGAGCATTTGGAGCCTCTTGACCAGTAAGCAAGTATGAAGGGACATGATGAGAGAACTGAAACATCTCCTCTCTTGGAATCCTCCTGACTTCTCTAGGGTCCAGATGCTGATGAAACACTGTCTTAAAACCAGCAACCTTTACAAGTGGAGTAACGGTCACGCCAAGCTCTTCATCATAGTCTTCAAGTACTTCCACCATGTCATACTTGTGTATAACTTCATCGGCTGTCAGCTCATTCCAGTCCGGGGACCAGTTCCTGTAGAGAGCCCAGACATCCCCCTTCCTAGGAAATATACGAATGGCCCCACGTGGACCTTTTGACCACTTGACCTTATGCGAAAAGGAATTGAGTGAGTTACTGATCTCATACTTGCCTACTCTGAAATCTCCACATGTTTTGGAGAAACCAGAAGCCACCCAGTTTAGTGGGCCCAGCTCACTGTTAGTTCTTGAATTAAGCCAACTGATCCGCATCCTAAACGGATTCAAAGAAATCACACTATGAATCATAGCATAGTATCTTGGCATCCCATCGTCACCGTCATAAGCAGCCCATACCTGGTTATCTCCAAATGACCTTTCAGTTCGGTCCTTGTCAAAATCATGGAAATCTGGATCTGGGACATTTATGGACAATGTTTCCATGGTTTCTGCATTTGCATTGGCAAAAGATTGTCTAGGGATTCCATTTTTTTCATCAACTGATTCACGAGACTTGTTTTGATCATTTTTTTCATTGTTTACCAAAGGTTTTTCTCCTTTCTCAGCTCCATTGCCCTCATCTTTCAATGCAATTTTAGTGGCTGTACCAGACTTCCATTCATTTAGCTTTTTGCAAATTTCAGTCTTAGCCTTCTCCATCAACAAATTTTGGATATCAAGCTGAGATACTTCCTTTATATTGTTGGGCCTAGTAATTCCATTAACCCTAACTGTTTGAAAATTAAACTGTTTAGATCCAGATAAATTAGCTGCACCAGCTCCTCCATTTCCCATACCCATTTGATTAGCAACATTACTCCCATTGTTGCCGGCACCAAGGTCCTCCATGCCTCTCTTTCTCTTTGCAGAAGTGGATTGCCCAGGATGAGCACTGCTAGTCCTTTTAGAGGCATTTTGCTTTCTCCGCAGGGCCTCCTCCCTTTTTGTGGATGCCTGTGCTTCTCCACGTTCTCTCCTCACTTTCTCATACGCCTGTTGAACCACAGTAGCAGCCTGAGCAGCAGTTGAAGCACCACCTGTCCCAGAGAATGGACCCCACTGATAGTTTGTTTGGTTATGAGAATCGGGACTATTAAATCCCCCTACTCCCACATTTGGTGATGGAGCATTATTCTTTGCTGTATTAACAGAATTTTTACTACCCGCCTGGTGATTTGAGCTCTGCCGCTGCTGTGTAAAGTTCCACGGGGTTTTAGAACTGTTTGAAGGAGGTGGAGCTGTTTCTACCGCCAAAAATGGCTCATGGCAATTAGGGCATAAGAGATTATGATTGAGATAAACTCTGAGATACTCATACTGCATCTTGCATCGATGGCACACGGTCCAGAACGTATTAGGTTTGGACTTATGAGATGAAGCAGGACTTGAAGAATGACCTGTCCGAGGTGTACTCTTTTGGGCCTTTCTACTAGGTTTTGTAAAATTGTAAAAACCATTAGCCCCGGGTGGTGCTGATGTACCCCCACTGGTAGTTGAAACCTTTTGAAAAACCTTTCCATTCCTCTTACTATCATATGCTACTCTCTTAGCCTTATCAGACAACAAACTCCATGCCTCTGAAATGAGTTTAAATGCCCCATCCGCTCCTACAGACTTATTCTTATCGGGATGAAGCATGAGAGCCAACTTCCTATATTGTTTTCTCACCGTTTCATCATCAGCTTGTGGATTTACACCAAGTATCCCATACCAATCTGCCTCCCCACTTATTTTGTTCTCAGCAGAAATATATACATCCAGTGTTGCTAACATCTGAGGAATACCCTCAAGCCCAGGATACAAATTATGGGCCTTCATAGCAAATTTCTTTGCCCCCGCAACATCCTTTGCAGTGAACTTCTTCTCAGCAATCTCCTTTGCCCTGGTGGCCTCATCTTTATTGCACTCCATTAACCTTCCGATAATTTGTCACCTATTTTCTTTGTTTCTTGATACAACAAGGCCACCCACAAAATTCAATGACTCCAGTACTCAATTCTACCAATCCTGCGCCTTTTCATATCAAAAACCCTACTTCACAGCAGGCAAATACATAAACAACAATAGTGAGGAAACTGCTTGATACAAAAACTAAGGAGGAGCAAACAGAGATAATATATACATATCTCTCAAATTTGAACAAGCTTTAACATAGACAGACAATAGCTCCAATAACAAACAAGTCAAATCAGATGTACAACCGCAAACTTCTTCTGACCACTTACATATATAACTAAACATTCAGATAATTAATTCAGAAAGAAATTATTAAATCTTTAAAGAAATTACAAATAGAATCCCAATTCCAAGTACCATTTCGTTCAGTGAACCTCATTAAAGACCACTGAGGTGGCGTTTACACAGATAAAAAAAATACATAGCACTATACCAGAGAAACAATACACAGAAAAATAAATAGAAATCAAAACTATGGATCTGGGTATATCAGCTTCCTAGCTTAGCTGAAACAATCACCAGTACAAAACTAACCCATCAACGATTATAATAAGTACGTTTAAAAGAACCCTATAATCAGTGATCAGTTTATTAAGAATAATAAATTGAGTAGAACCCAGGTTGAGTGAAGAGTAAAATTACCTATATAAAAGCTGGGCTGATTGATGGGAATTTGAATCACAGAGCCACCATGGCCAGACCTCCAACCCCAATTTTTTTCTTTTTATGCCCCTCTTTTCTTACCCAAATCAAAAAGAATCCCCCAAAACTGGACTTTTTGTCAAAACCCCAAAACCTAGACAGGCTTTCTCAATTAACAAATGTCACAAAACTATTTACAATACATATATATATATAATTATAAATAAGGTGGTATGGGCTATGTGTCTTGTGGCTATTTCCCTATGTTTGTTAACCCTAACCCAACCACTCTTTTACCCATGACCATGGTTAAGTATTAAGTTGGATTTGCTCTTTTAATATTAACCATGGTTAAGTGTTGGGTTAGGTTTGCAAAGAGAGTAAGAATTTAACTATGGTTAACTATCATATACAAATTCTTTGTACAAACTAATAATATCGAACGAATTCAATTATTATATAATTATTTCATTATCTAAATAAAATGCATAGGTTTTTTTTTTTAATGGTAATTGGTGGCCACCATTTGTCCTTTTTATAACTTGAATACAAAATCTTCTGGTCTTTTAACCTCTCAATTCATCAAATTATAATGGATGATATTTATAAAATCGAACTTGAAATCGTATGTTAAAGTCATGCACAACTCCATTGGTTTGTCCTTACCGTTGAACTACCCATGAGTGGAATACTCTTTTTTTTCAAATTCTCATAAAAGAATTTATTTGAAATTTTCTGTTGGTTCTAATTTTTTTTATTTTTATTGAAAAAAAAAATATAAGTTATATACTTGAATGCTAAAGTAGGGTCCACATGAATAAGAGGTTAGTAGCAATTGAGAGATTTTCAGTTTTTGGCCTCTAAACCACACACAACTTAACTATAGTTAAGCAGGTTACTAACCAAGGTTAAAAAGAATGACAATTTTCATAGTTACTTGTTTTTAAATAAGTTTTTCTTATACTTTTATCCATTTTTAATAATCTAGGTGACCTGCAAACCAAAAGAAAAATACTTCTTTCTTCCCTATTTATCATTGATTTGTCACCAAAAGAGACTGGCTAGGACAAATTGAGGATAACATGGTGGATAGACGTACGGTTTCAAATATCATTTCTCATATGAACATTTGCGATTTAAGTGGGAAGTATTAGTCTCTCTCAAGAATTAGTTGAAACGCACCGAACACCTTGATTAAAAAAAAATTCTCTTTCTTTTATTTTTTAAAATCTATGTGAACATTTTTTTTCATATTATATGGGTTGCTACACTACTAAAACCTTCAAAGATAATGTTATATATATAGCAAGAGTTATCTTTAAAATTTATATAACACGTATCTTTTATTTGAATATAGATAGTGGGTTTCTAGATTAATAGCTATCTTGAATTTAGATATAGTTTAATATTTTAAGCTTTAACCATTTCATCACATACCATATAAAAAAAAAAAACAAATTTTACTTTAGGTAAATGAAACTTATACAAAATCCAAAAGCAAATTCCTTGCAGGTCAACCCCAAGGTGGACATTATTATGTCCATAATTATAACTAGTATTATAGGGTATCCATGATTTGATAATGCAAAGTGCCACAACAATATCGGATCAAAAAATATAATTGCTATTAGAGCCAATTTGTAAAGTTTACAAGGACGTCAAATTTTATTGGGTTTGGATTATTTGAGTTTATGTGTGGTCTATATTGAGTATAGTTTGTCACATTTTACATCACTAATAAGTCGATAATGTGGACAACTTTGTCATATTTTACATTACATTAAATGAAAATCTCGTAGATTCTAAACTAATTTATAAGTTATAACTAAATAACTGTATTTTAGGTTAACGGCGAACTCGGTTGAGATTATACTATTAGAAATTTGGTTATGTCAGTTGGACAACAACCCTAATTTACTGCTAAAATATGAATTTGAAATACAGGAAACATTTGGATTGTGAGAGTATCTGAATAATCTGAGTCTCCAATGTTCTCCTGTTTGAATTAGGTAAAAAGTTAATCATATTATCTTCAAAGGTCGGTGCTTAGCAATATGATATATGTCAATGCCTGACTGGGGATTTTTTAGTCCATTGCCGTCGTCCAACTGGAAAATGAATTGAAAGATTTGACATGTGAGGGGGTTATCTGCAAAGTTATAAAGTTGGCGATCTCAGAGTGGGGTGGGCAGCTTTGTAATTTGGTGGATGACACCGGGCCTAGCTTCCAACCGGGCTCAGCCCATTAATTATCAGCCATTCTTGATTTCTCATGTGGGCTTTTGAAAGCTCATTAAACTGTGGTGTGAATTTGGATCTGATAGCTAGCTTTGATTGAACATAGAAGCAGTTGAAGGGTTGTGTTTATATAATGTCTTTATGAAGACATTCCCCATTGTTTATGACATTATTTTATTGAATAATTTAATATAGCAGAAAGAATTTGAAGTGTGAATCATAGATCCTGTGTTGGAGTTTTTGAGGTAGTTTGGAATATTCAATCCAATAGTGGAGATTCTTTTTTGACATGTATCAGTATTTTTATGAGGGCCCTCTTCTCTTTTGCTGATCAGGATTTTCTTAGTTAAATTTTTTAGCATTAAAATGGTTTTTCACATTTTTATAATGGGCAAAGACAATATTATTGAGGTTTCCTAGATCCATTGTGTTAACAAAATAATCTTTGTATGATGACAGGTTTCTGTCGAGAGCTGATTATTTAAGTTTTTTCTGTACTCAGATCTGTGCATGTGCATATACATGTGCATGTTTTTATATATGTTGAATCTGAAGGTCAACCTGCAGAAAGTTTTCTTGGCTTTTGTTCAATATTGCTTAGGATACATATATATGAATATCTTTCTGACTAACTGGCATTTCAATTATTTAGAGCTTTTTAAGTATTTTGGTTTTAACCCTTTGGCCCTTTACTTTGGGACCCAGATTTCCAGCAGTTGAGACTTGTACTTCTAAGAGAAAAAAGGTTTCCCAGTATATAGAGAAACTGTTTCTTCCTCAATTCTATTATTGTTTTATCACATTCACCACTCCAACTAAGTGTCTTTAATATGCTTCAAAGAGAAATTCTTGGGCTAAACTGATATATTTTTTGCCCATTCATAAATATGAGTTGTGGAAAGCCTTGAAAGGCTTGACATTAGTGATGTTTCTGTGCTTGTTATTTTTGAAGGTACTTTCAAATGATAATGGAAATTTATTCACATATTCTCACTGAAGACGTGATGAAATGGGATTTGTTGCTGTGCACCAGGAGGAATATCAATTATTGTATTAGTGGGACAGTTAGGTTTATCTCTTTTCTGAAAAAAACTCCGACTCAACTAAAAGTATAGAGAAACTTTTTTTTTCCTTTTCAGAGATTGGTACAAAATGTTGCTGTCCAGTAGTTCAACTGTGGTTATATGTTCATTTATGAGTCCAGCTAGTAAAGTTGAAAGTCTATAAATGATGATTCTGTATCTATATATATATATATGCCTTTCATTTTCTGACTTTATGCATCTAATGTATCCTATGATCAGGTAATTTTGTTCTCTTTTTGTTAACTATTACTTCACTTCTTGCCATTTCTTGATACTATTGAACTGAAGCGTACCCAGTTGTTATTTTAGAGCCCTCATCTGATCTTTATAGGAAATATAAATGAGGAAAGGGTCTAATTTTTCATGTGCAAGTGTTTTCTTAATAGAATTCCATTGTCCCAGTTTTTATGTCTTCCACATTGAATGTTAGGCCATTTGTTTGAGGTCAATTATTGTGAAATGCCCAAATGGGTTTCCAATTGCTTGAACTCCTGAAGCTAATTATATGTGTACTGTATATGTGGCCCCTCAATGACTATGATTTGTCAAATTTACTTTGTCCTACACAGAGTGCATCATATAATTAATTATATTTTCTTTCAAAAGTGAGTCGGCCCTTTTACTTGTTGAGGATTTTTACTGGAGATCAATAATGGAACTGTTTGGTTGGAAGCCGATAATAATAAGTTGCTCTCAATGTTTTGGTTACAGAATAAAAAAATAAAGGACCCATTTGGCAGGTACACTTCCACTTACAGAATTACTGTTCATTGAACTCCACGAAGCCCTGTTTGTTGCATGTTGCATGCTCTGATCATGAGCCCCCAAGGGTTGATGATTTCATCTTCCACTAGCTCTCTTTGATTATTAATTTTTTTTTTTCTTTTCATTAAAAATTTATTTTCTCTTGCTTGAACAAACATTAATGATTGAATTAACAACCATTTGCCTAGCCTGCGGATTGTGACCAGATTGGAGGACCCATCTAGTTCAAAGTTGAAACATGCCAAAAGGCTTTTTCTGCTGATGATGGATTCTTTTAATTATCATCTAAAGTTTGGAACTCACAAATTGCTGGAATTGAGTTTATGTAATGGTATTGTGCGCCAGCCATGGTGCCCAGTCGACTTTCAACTTAGACACGTGTAAAAGTAAAAGGTTTCTTCTTTTCTTTGTATTTGATCAAAAGTACCATGTGTTATGCGGCTATCCACTGTCTAAAATATTAAAATCAATCTCTTTCCCACAGGGTTTTAGTGGAAAGCGTGCTGTATTATCCAGTTTTAAAATTCTCAATTGTTCTCATCTCACCATCATCTCTTCCAACCAAGCACAACTGCATGCTTCTGGGTATATGGAATCAAACCCTAATTAATATTGAATCTGGTTCTCCCATAATTCCTTATATCCATGCATGCATTCATGTCATGCTTCGACTAATCAGAAAATAATTAATGTCTCAACTCTTAAAACTCAGATAGATAAGTGGAATATTTCTTTTCATTAAGTTATTCATTGGTACTGATTTAAGACTACAGAGACCACATATGTTATATCAACTTTTCCCCTGTTTAACACAACACTCTTGTGTTGGCAGCCATGATTAGATAACAGGAACAACAAGAAGAAGAAGAAGAAGAAAAAAGAACCAGTTGTGATATAAGATTCCATTTGATCCGAGTTCCAGTTTCTCTGCATTATTGTTGGGCATGTTAAGTAATGGGGTATTGCGATGTGACTCGTCCCGAAAGGAACACCTAGCCATTTATATTGCGTGTGTATGCGGCGCTTAGTTATTTAAATTTCTTGATTAAGTTAACGTAATCAGATACTTAACTCTTAATTAAATTTGATAATTGTTTAAAATGGATTCTTAGGTTTGAAGATATTTTAGTACTTGTCAAGTTACAGAATAATAAGGTTGGCAAAATTCTCACCATTCATCACGTGGGCGCATCGCTATCGTACGTAATAATAATGGATGTGTTGGTCCACCATGTAAATGCTCTTGTCACTGTGAACAAATTAATGAAATAATTAATCATTAATTTATAGTGTTCATCCCGCCATGCCTTAACTCAAGTCAGATACTATTCCCACGTTCGTCGATCGTGCCATCCAACGGCAGACGCCCTTGGCGGCAGCCGGCGTACGTGCTGAGGTCAGTGACATGACTTAAAAACAAAAATTAAGAGATGTTTTATTATAAATGAAATGAAGGAGATGCTTTTTTTTTTTTTCTTTTGCGTTTGAGATCAAACTTAAACCCTAACCTTTTATTCTGGTGTTTACGAAAGCATCTCATCAGCCCATCCCTCGTCGTGTCGTGGCGTGGTTGGCGCCACCATACAATGCCGTAATCTCTGACGATTGGTTTGTGTTTATAATATAATACGCCTCTACTTATATGATAATGACCCAACTGTGTTATCTTATTCTTCTTAACTTGCTGTGACATTGACATTTTTTTTGCTTTTATTTATTTTAATCTCCTCTCTGTGCGGTAAACTTTGACGAATTTTTAGTTTGACAGTTTCAAATATTCATATATAATGAATTGAATTCTAAAATGGCAGCTTTTAGGTGGCTAAATTGTTTCAACTTTAATGTTTGTTTTTGTTTCTTGTTCAACTTAATTGAGTTGTTAACTAGTACTAGTATTATAATAATAATAATCCGACGTTCGTGTGGGTTTGTCTCTTGTGTTGTCACCCCATCACTCTTGTTTTCTGTCTTCGCGGCTGGTGTGTTGTCATCTTCTTCTCAAAACTTGGTTCATATTGGGAGGGAGAAACTGTTGATTAATTTTACTTTATTACTATAAGTTTGAAAATTTTGTTTCTTTGAAGAAAAAAGCCACCATAATTCTGGGATTTAACTGGACTGGACTATGATAAACCCATAAGTTATCTTTCTTTAATTCTTAATTTCCTTCTTTTGAATCGGTCCAGTATGACTTTCTTTCACAATTGTTAATCTTAAATACATTTGACAATTTGACATTCTCCAGGCTTACGGTCGGCGGAAGCTAATACACATGTTTTATTAACATTTATTGCACAGAAAAGAAAGTAGTAATTATTAAATTCAGATTGTACAAGACATATCTTAATTAAATCACTGAATCCTGTCATCAAACCAGGGAAGAAAAAACGATCAGCTGAATTTCTAACATTTTTTAGGAAACTGCCGGCCCTGCCGTAATGACTTACTATATTTTATGCTCCACCACCTCAGGTTTGTTTTAATGACACTTTTCCACCCCAAAGTAATATTTTGTTATTACCTAAAAGGCTAAAACCCATTGCAATTAATTTTAACAGCAAAAATCTTCTCATTTATCATCATTTGAATCTTTGATTTTTTTTTCTATAAAACACTTTTCACTCTAATACTTAATTTTTCGTCGATTGTCGATCATTGTAAAATTAAGATTTTTTAATTTTAACTGATTTTCAGCTTATTTCGATGGCAAATATTGAACCAATCACCACCATTCGATTCATCGACCTTCACTCTATAAAACCCTTCTTATTATAATTCTGAATAACTCATTGAACGTTGACTAAAAAAGTGAAATATATTTTAAATATTAACAAAATATAAATTTTGGGTGAAAAAATAATATTTTAAAATTTTTTGGATGGGAAGTGTAGTTGCTCTGTACAGAATTAATTTCTAGCTGGCCAATCTGTTCTGTTCATACCATTTATGTTCAAAGTTACTGTCATTAATTATAAGTTGCCGTGCTTT
>WYDK02000051.1:10830828-10841299 GCA_009867345.2 Toxicodendron radicans
TCAAAGAGTTGATGGCCTTTATAATTTAATTGGAAATTATTATATGATTCTTACTAACCAGATCCCATTTCACTTTTGTCCCCCAGGATTGTTAACGTGAACATACACAATTTGTATGAATAAAAAATGGAACATGAAGTTGGCATTTCACAACGAAATTGAAAAGAGAAGGTTACCGCCTTCAGCAGCTACAAGAAGCATTTACATTTTACAACATCAATATATGGGAATATGGACTATTAATCAGAATCAGTAACTATTACCATGAAATCCAGAGCTCTATTTACAAACTTATATTGAGAGAACACCCCAGGAAGGACATAAGTCATCAAGTAAAGATAACATAAGTTAGGAAGATTAGAACTTGCTTCTAATGGTACCAATCATCATTTTCCATATAGGCAATATCATCTACAGATATTGAAGCTGCTTCTTCACTTGTTTCACCTCGTTCGGCCTGCAACAATAGTTAAATCAATTCAGAAATTGGAGTCTCGCTGCTTAGGGAAGATGCCAAACTCAAGAACAACTACTTTTGGATCATAACCGAGTAAATAAAAGACATCATCTCATGTTGAGGCCGTTAACATGTCACTTAATACAAATTAGCAACTAAATAAGATTAATAGTACTTAAATATGGTCAAACATTGTTGACCATGAAAAAGCAAATATAGAATCTTTACTCTTATCTGATCACATAAACCTCGGTTTTATAGCCTACAGGGATGAAAGACATTGGCCAGAATAACCACAAGATAGTAGCAAATTTACTTGTGATCATGACCGCTTATCTCACTCTGGTAAAAATTATGCTTATATAAACTGGTAGCTAGAGCATCTCAACAGATATTTAAAGACATGGCTTTAACTATACTAACCTATTGACTAGATGGATCAAAGACCAAGACATTCCTACGCTTAAAAAATTATTCTACATACCTTAGCTTGTCGGAACCTTTCAAGCATCCGACGATACTGCTGACGTGCGTTTGGAGAATCAACCATAGACAGAACTCGTGAGACAGCCTCATCAATGGCTGCATCTACTTTCTGTCTTCGGAACACTTTGAGAATGTCTTCATCTTCACTTTCATCATTTCGCTCTGATTCCGACCGAAAACCTCTCAAGCCAACTCCTTTCCGTCTCCAACGCAATATAACCTTATCTAGAACCCCAACAGCCC
This sequence comes from Toxicodendron radicans, assembly GCA_009867345.2. Classification (NCBI taxonomy): domain Eukaryota; kingdom Viridiplantae; phylum Streptophyta; class Magnoliopsida; order Sapindales; family Anacardiaceae; genus Toxicodendron; species Toxicodendron radicans. The sequence continues at coordinate 10,832,015 of WYDK02000051.1, forward strand.
AACAGATTACCTTGTACTTCTTCCTAACCTGATAGCCTCTGACATGAGCCTGCCAAGAAACTTAAAAAGGTAAAACTTTTGCACATTGTCTCCCACTTATACTATAATTGATATGTATCATAGTTTCAATTGATGCATCAAAGTGTGGTAGTATGACTTCATGCACAGATACTTAAGAAAAGGGACAATTCCCTAATTACAATATGTGATTTGTGGACATCATTGAATAATGATCCTGACAAAACTGCAGTACCTGTATCTTCACGACTTTCTGGCGAAGAGCAAGATAATCCTTGCGTCCTTTCCATCCTCGATATTTCTTCTGAATAGACAAAGCAGCTGAATTGTAATCACGAGCATTACGAAAGGCCAGCTTTGACAAAGCTGAAAGCCCACTGATACCATACTCATCTATATCAGCATCCACAGCCGCATCTTCTCTTTCTTGTCGCTTTCTGAAGGAGTGTGCACGGAAAGCAGACTGTATACGTGCAGCAGCCTGAGCTGCATTACGGACGGCAGCCAAGGTATCTTTCATTGAAAGTTGATCCTCAGTGGAAGAGAGGCTTCCCCTTGAGACACTATGTACTGCTATTTCTGCTTCAACCTCAGCAGAGCCCTTGGAAAGCTCACTTTCTTCCAGTGTGAGGGTGAGGGATGAAAGATGGCTAGTCAGTGCCACCTCAGAAAGATAACCTGCAAGTCCCTTATGTCCACTGGAGGCAGCAATGGATGCTGGGGTTTTTCCAGTTGGATCTTGTGCATTGGGATCTGTTACAGCCCCAGCTGATGCACCAGAAGCTAAAAGAGCCGCAACCATTTTTTCCCTGTTACAGAAGGAAATACATACCTCTCAAAAACTGCTATACATCAAATAAACCAATATTTATGTGACAAAATGAGTAAAAGATTTTAAAATCGTTATTCATCTTAAAATGAAGATGGGTTACAACTGATAAGTTCAACAAATTAATTTTTTGATGAACACAACATCAAGCAGGACACTTTTGCATTTAGAACTAATTAAATAATGTGGCGCCCACATGGATACTATTGGTGGGTTGAAAGATTTTACTGAACGATTGGACATTTGGACCAGGCTTAACTATGAGGAACATAAAATAACTATAATCCTACTTCGCATCTGACCATCCAGCATATCATTTTCCCTTTCAATATAGGAGAAAAAAAAAATGCAGAAGTGACAAATGCAGAAGAAATCCAGCAATACTCAATTTAATCTTGTTCCTAATTTGTAGACATTTCACACACAAACACAAATATACAATTTAAACATAAACATACACAAACAATCATAATACATTTGTAGTTTACCTTCCAAAACGTGCGGCCCAATGAAGAGCTGTCCACCCAGTAATATCCCGGAAGTTTATACTGACTCCTTGACTGAGAATTGGGTTTAAGGCCCATTCAAAGCCCAAGCCAGCAACCATGTGAATTATCCCTTGCTCTTTCTTGGACAAGGAACAACCAGATTGCTCACAATCTCCAGTGGATTTTGAAGATAGCCATTGCTGCAGCTTGTCTTTTAAAAGCTCTTGCAGAAGCCAATCACTGGTACCAGAAGAAGTCCCACTACCGACCAAAAGAGCCTCTATGACTTGACCCCACAAATCGTCATCAGCTTTCATTCTTCCCAATAGATGACATCCTGACTCCATACTATCTCCTTTCTGCAGAGACGAATCAGACAGAAGCATCTGGACAAATCTGGCAAGTAGTAAGAGCTCATCCCGGTTCTTAGTAGCTTCTGTTTGGGTTAAATTATCATGAGCAGAACTACTAGCCTTAACTCGATAATCAAATTCTTTGATTTCACTGCAAGCCTGCCGATTGCCAGAAGTGATGCACAGGGTGACCTTTCCAGAAAGGAGAGGAGGAGCTTCACAACGCATGACACCTTCCTGAATGATCTCAAGAGGAACTTCAGTGTCACCAAACATGCATGCCCATGCAGATTCTGATGGATTACACAGAAAAGATCCAACAATGATGACCTGCATTGAGTAACTTCAGCTTCAGTATTTTGAGCTTCTAATCAGAAAAATGGAAGGACCTAGAAGAAGATTACAAACTCTGAAGTAACAGGTGCATCACAAATATACATGGGAATGAGAATTTATGTATCATAGAGAATATAACCACCCAAGGACATTGCTGCCTCAACCAGATTTGGAACAAACCCATGAAAAGGATGACATGATTGATCAGAAGAAGTGATTAAGTTGATTTGTCAAACCAAACAAGATATTCATTATGGGAAATATACTACCATCTCCATGTATGAAGTATAGAACCTTTCACAAAGAACAACAATACATGGACTCTTACAATCCATACCTTTGTAGGTTCAGTGGCATAGCCCCATTCTGGGGAAATATCCTGTATTTTAAATTTCAGCTTTTCAGCAACCGTCAAATGCAAATCTGGTTCAGGAGACACTCCAATATGTTCTTGGTGAGAAAAGATTGTATAGTAGTCGGAATTGGTTTCATGTGTTCCTATTAATGAAGAATATGCAGGAGTTTTGAAATTCTCAATGTCCTGAAGCAGCATCATAGTAGCTGGTGATATAAGAGACTTATCAGAGCTTGTCAAAAATTAACTAGATATCAAAGTTATAACAAAGAATTATGCTAAGAAACAAAAAGAACCATACGATGTTCATCGATATATCCATTGGAATTCAGCCAATGAGAGTGTTCCTGCTCTTCAGCTGGTCCCGTTCTTGAAGAAGTTTGCAGCTTACCCTAAAAACATGAAAGCACTATTCTAATGAAACAAATGCTAAACAGCTTTAAACAAAGGCTTTTCTATATGTTGGTCTTATCCACACAAACATCAATAAGACAAATTGTCAAACCAAACTAAACAAGGAGCTTACGATAGAAAGTGACTAATTGCACTACCAGAAACAAATGAGTACAACTATAATACAAGATATCAAAGATGATGCCAAAGAGAAAACACTAAAATATTTTTTGTAAATTTAGAATTTCCATTAAACACATGATAAATGGTTTACCTGGAACTCGACACCTGATGAGTTCTCACATGACTCCAACATGTCTTTCCAAGGTGAAGTTTCTTCACTTTCAACCATATAACCATGCCCAAATAAGTGTTTTCCATCATCAGCTACAAAAGTAAACCCATCAGCAGCTATTTTTAGATTTATTTCCAGTTTGATTGTATATAAAAATCAATTAAGAAAACATGCAATAGATACACCAAGCAAAACAGAAACCAGAGAAAGTGGATCCATAAGATGCTTACCCTAACCTGAAGATTGTAGGAAAAGCACAACATTCTGCACTGATCAATCAAATACCCAAAATCTATCTATTATGTTTTTCTTGGACAGTGGGAAAGAAAAAAGGCAACAAATTGAACAGTTTGTGGCTAACGATGCATAAGGAAAACTTCAGAAACCCACACAAACTACAACAAAATTTCATATAGAATAAATAATTTTTTTAGGGTTTCTTTCTAAACAATAAAAAATCATGAACCTTTTTTGAAAAATGCATTTCCTCTCCATGAACCATCAAGCAAATCTTCAGTTCACACCTAACTTTAAATGACCTAATAAAGTTTAAAGTCATGTTTTTGCATTCCAACCTTATAAACAAGGTTAATCTAGGCCTCCAGCCAACTCTTTGATTAGACATGCTAAGCTTATTCCTTGCATTTCTTTGATCCTTATTAGGAGTGCTTCATATGCTATTGAAGGAAAATGCACAAACACACACACACAAAAGAAAAACAGTCTTTCACTTAAAACACATCCTTGATTGCTCCAGGCAGATGCTTTTTATTCCATAGTTACTATAGTAAGCACAAAGTGATTAGATAGAACAATTGTAATAGGAGCAGTTGCACAAGTCAACGATGCCCTAAAGTCTCGATTAAACTTATATATATCAGATTCAGTAACAAAAATCATCAATATAATAACCATATTAGAAAAAATATCTTGAGTAGAAAATGCGGAACACAATCATACAGAATATGTGGTTAGAATCTCAGAACTAATAAGACACCACAACTTTTAGCACACATATAAAACAACTTAACCGACCTGTATTCTGAGACAGCACAAGATTGTTTGAATCATCTAGAAATCCAGCAAATCCACCGTTATATTGTCCTTGTAAAACATACTCTGAGCTTTGCAGTAAAACTCCAAACTGATCCTGCTTGGACATTTCATTTTTGTATTCCAAATCCTGACTAGATAATGAATCAATTTCTCCGATTACGTCATCATTCAAACTTAACTGCTCCTCCAGCTTTCGCAGAGCTCGATTAACTTCATCTCCAACACAATTAGTAAATTCACCTTTCCTGTCTATGCTATTATCCTTAATAGCTATCTCAGAGCTAACCTCTACAGAACCTGGACTTGATAAACTTTGATATGGTTCATATGAATCACTAATTACAGAGGTAGAGCCTGGATTTTGAGAAGTGTAAGAGGGTGGACTCAAAATCAAAGAAGAAGAAGCTCCTGGTGATACTACAACAGATCCAGGACTAGGCTTTCCCTGAACAAGCAAAAAGTAATCAATGATGTTAGTCTGAAGCTCAAGCTATTCCTCACTAGATGCTATTATCAATGGAGGGCACCAGACAACTGTTACACAAAGAAGAAGCAAACTATAGCCACAAAAAGGAGATTCACCTACTTAATGGGTTATATACAACATTCGTAAAGACTATGCACAGCATAGGTGGGAAGTTAAAATAGTCTGTGAAACAGGCTTACATAATGATCCATGTGCTAATGATATGGTTGAACCAAAAATCCCTACCATAAAAGTGGTTCTATGGTATAATCAAATCATCGTGGCAACTCTAGACTCTGCTTGTTTAAATTTATTGGGTCTTCAAAATAGGTCTATCAGGACAGGCTAAGCAACATTCAGCTAAAAAGAATCTAGGATTATGTAGAAGGAATAGGAAATTTTAAGATTTAAAAATAAAAAGAAGAAGAAGAAGAAAAGAAAGAAAGGAGGAATGTAAACATAAAATGGGAAGATGAAGTGTGATCAGTTTATGGCTCAAAGAATAATTACTGATTATAATAATAAATATAATTATGAGATTGAATTGTGATTCGTAAATGGTGTATAGGAATCTAGAAGTACAAAAATAGGGAGATCTGACTTCACTATATTCAGGTTCATAATATAAATGCATACCTCAGTTATCTCTCTATAGTGAACGAGAACTATGTGCTCATATGCCCTGCCAAGAATGTATCAAGAAAAGCTGTCAATCACCCATTTAAGGCAACAGAAGTAAGCGAAATCAAAATTGAGCTAGAACACTAATGAGTTTACTGACAACTTTTTCTTAATCCAGGCAGGGACTATGGTCTAACAAATTTAACATTTTGTTCCATTTATAAAATTCTCTAACATGCCAGTAAACTTCAAAGGTATAAAAAGATAAACACTCCATAAATACTGCAAGTACACATACGGATCCAACATCCAATAGCTACGCCTCTGAAAATTAGGGTTCTGCTCTCCGTGCGCATAATAACAATTTAAAGCTTCAAGATTTCCAACCTAGACATGCAGAGAAAATGTAATCTATCAGATTGAAATAAACAATATATAGTACTCCATTGATCACAGGACAAACATGAAGTGCCCCAAGACAACACATTAATTAACAAAAACTTAATGTAAGTACATAAGTAACTTCTAAATTGAACAGAAAGGATATATCTGTTCAATATTTTAAAGACATTTGGAAAATACTTATCTCTAAGCACAACTTGAGGTACTTATGGTTACATTTTAAGGTATTTATCCTCCTAAAATTTCTTTCTTCTATCTTTTCATCTATGCAAGTATTTAGGCACAATCCCCAATTGTTCTATAAAGTGAGCAAACCGGGTTGCCATGAAATTAGAAAATGCAGTTCTCATATCAGAAATTTTAGGACCAGTTAGAATATTGAATATAACAGATCCCAAAATAGACAAATGAAGATTATTTGACAAACCACAGAATATAAGAATCGAATAATCTCCTGCGGAAATTTGATTAATATCCAAGTAAAAAGGAGGGCTTCTCAATCTAGTGAACAAGTCAAAATTTGGGCCTTAAGAGTTTGCCACCGTTTGAATGACTTTTCTATTTCCACATAATAGAAGTTAACATGGATTAGAAAATTATAGCAACCTTTTATCACATAACATGAAAAACGTCTCTGAGACCAGAGTATACTGAGATGTGATATGCTTAAACTAAGCCAAAACCAATATAAAAAAAGATGAAGAAAGCACAAATCAGTCAGAGTAAGAAGGAAAACAATGGCCAAAACATAAAATTACATAGATATCTTCACAAACCTTGAGTCGTTCATGTGCTTCCCCTACAGCTCTCCCGTCCTTCTTTTTGCGCCAATTATGACCATCCTTACGAAAAAACCGAAGTATCCTCTTATTAAAAAGAAAGACAGATCCACCTGGAGAAGTGTCCGCCGTTCAAAAAACCATTCAGTGAACAAGATTTGGCAGATGGAAATTTATTAATAAATTTACTCAATTAGATACAACAAGCATGGAGCTTACTAGTTGGCTTTTGAGGGGGCTCCTGGTTGAGTTCGTACTTCTCGTGATTTTGTAATATATACAGTACCTCTGCTGGCTTCAGCCAACGCGTTTGCGCTTCTTGAAACAAAACGTTGATATCATATCCTGCAATGGAGCAGCTTTTTTCTATCAAACGATGTCGTGTGTCAGTAGTTATAAAAGCAAAAGTGTAATACTTTTCACATGATCCACGAGAAATTTAGCCCTAAAAAATACTGGCTCACTAACTTGATGAGTGAAATGAACAAACTTTTTAAATGATACTCGTGATTACCTGTTTGCATCGTATTCAAATGTGAAGAAACTAAAAATTAGAAGTCAGAATTGGAGGAATTGCAGAGAAAGTCTTTCACTTATGCTCATTAGAACCGGAGGAGTGGTGGCGGTGCTCGATATGAATAAATCTTTCTCGTTAACACTCGATTAAAGACGAGACGAAGCAGCTTAGAACTGTCATGGCCGGAGAAATCGATGAATTTCGAGGAACGAGGATAAGTTAATCCTGAAGTGGATCATACCATAACCGGTTCAAGACAAAAGGAGAAGCAGAAAGAGCAACAGATTCTGACTTGAATTGAGACTGTATCCGTACGTTGGATTTTTTTTATTTTATTATTTTTTGGTTTTAAGCTGAAGTTAACAGAGCCCGACCGAGCGACGAAGGTGAGGCCTGCATTCCAGGCATTTATTTGGTGTTTTTCGATATATTATAATCTTCGAGTTCTACTGACGTGTCAGTAGCTCATTGTAAGCTTGTGGAATGATTTTAGTTCAAGGTTGATGAGATATAGCGCTTACTGAGGAATCAGCAGCAGTAAATAATCTCTCGGCAGGAATCTTTTGTTCTCGTACTGTTTAAATTACCGAAGAATCCTTTGTCAGCGTCAGATGCAGTGACGCAAAAAGAGTTATGGCTCTGTGTAGTATGCGCCGTCAGATTTGATCACGATAATCACACATCAGAAACAGAAAACATGATCTAACGGCCAAAAACAAGACAACTCACAAAGAAGCAAGTTGTGAGAAGATATTTAACTAGTTGGGAAATTGACTTCTTAATGGAAAATGTAAGGATAAAGTCTTCGAGGGCCATTCTTGTCATTACCTCACTTTGGAAAAAACTGGGTTGGCTTGGTCATAGTGGGAGGCTGGTCCCTCAAACAATAGCCTCTGCCATGTACCTACTGTTATTTTTATCTAGTAATTAGGACACGTGATAAAGGTGTATGATGCACTTGCACAACTGATGCGATCGAGGGAGTCCCATACATCAATAAAAATCTGAATCAGATAAGTTCAAGATTGAAGGTGATGATACAATTTGGTAATGGAGGAGATGATACCTTTAATGTCAATTAGGATAAAAAGGTAAAAGAGGCGATAATGTGGGGAGTGGGGCAAATAAGAGCTTATTGTCTCCCTGTAATTGGAGTCCTTAGTTGGTTGGATGCGAATGCGGTGTGAAAAAGAAGTCCAAATAGAGAAGTCGTTTTGGCAAAACTTGACCACCGATTGACATAGACTACGGTGTTCTAACATTAAATTACAAGTTGGTTTGAAGTTATGTTTGGGTGACTGTGTGGTTACTTAATTTGTATAACTTTATTTTGTCACTGCCATTGATTTTAGTACTGATTTGACAGACAAAATCTAAGGGCGTAACGTATACAAGGGAAAAAACTAGAGACTAGAGCGGTAGGTGAGTGCGAAGGACTAAGGAGTCATATTCAGATGGGAATAAATGAATAATTAAATATTTTGACTATAAAGACAAACTTAATTGTCAATGATCTCATCCATCTTTGGCAGCGTATTGTGCATCATTATTGTATGAAACCTTATCCAATCCAAATCGTATTTTTATAAGGAGCCGGAATTTTTTTTTTTTTTTTGAGAGTGTCGAAATTATTTTATACATGCTTTAATTGATTTTTAATTTTTTAGAATCTTAAAATTGATAATCGAGTAAATTATTTAGTAATTATCTTTACAAAAACGTATAAAAACTCAAACTTAAAAACTTATTAAACCTCATTTTATTTTCTTACTATCAGAACATCCGATGGTAATTGAAAATCATAACTTAGTTTTGTCCAAGTCAAGAAATTTTCATGTTGGGTGAAATTGATAATTGAATTGAAGTCCAATAACTTAGTTTTGTCCAAGTCAAGAAATTTTCATGATATTTGTTGGAGTAAAGAGCATGTTCCCACCCAAGATTTAGCAAAATGACAAATTTTTATCCCTAGTTTTATTTATTTTAAATTCTTACCCTTAAATTATTACTGTTCTTTTAATTTTAACTTTTTACTGTAGCATGACTTACGTTAGCACACTAACGTGCGCCGATGTTTCTTTGAACTGGGAGTGGGTTCATGTTAGCAAGAAACAGCTCATGTTAGTATCACCTAAGCAATCGGTTTTTTGCTTTTTTCGACTAATCTCGAACTCCAAAACAATTTTCGAGACCACCATTGGACTCCCCACAACCTCATCTACAAAACTCATACCCCCACTTGCCGTCATCACTCACTTTTCCGACCACTTTCACACTTATTACCTTACGACAAGATTATATAGAACTCATTCAAGATTATGTAGAACATCTCTCTCTTTTCCTCCAATCTTATGTTAGAGTTTTTATTGAATTTGAT
>WYDK02000051.1:10878107-10907700 GCA_009867345.2 Toxicodendron radicans
TGTTCATAAGATTTTATTGAATAAACTTAATGAATAAGGCAATTTAGTTTGATTTTTTGTGTATTTTATAAGAACTGATACAACTGTAATAAGTTAGTATTGGACATTATACTTCAATTTAACACGTTTTAAACAAATTTATCATGTTCTCGTGCATTTTATAAGAATTGATACAATTCTAATCACCTTTGGTAATATTTAAACCGAAGAAAGTAAATTAATACACGTTTATTATAAGATTTTATTGGATAAACTTACTAAGAAGGTAACATCGTTTGATTTTTATGTAGTATTTTGAAGAACCGATACAATTTTAACAAGTTATGTATAGGTCGTTACTCATTAATTTAACACGTTTTAATTAAATCAATCTTGTTCTCGGACATCTTAAACCTGTAGAGTATTTTTTTTTCTCCATTAATTAATTTCTTAGAAAGATAACATGTATTTAATCACTTATTCTCAAACAGGTTAACTGTTGGCTATTGTTCGAAGTTCGAACATCTTCAAACTTGTGGAGTAATTTTTATTTTTATTTTTTTTCTGGTTTTCCTGGAAAGATGACAAGTACCAGTCTACCAGATAAGCTCGACCCCATTAGCATGGCAACTAAAAATAAGTACCACTACTATTGAGAAAGTTCAACTATTTGACGAAAATCTTTTTTCTTGAAGCTAAAGATATCAAATCTTTTGAGTCAAATTTATATGGCCATTGAACACATGCTTCAATTTGAAAATTTTGGTGGCTCCATTCTTCAAAATCTACTTTATGTTTGTGATCTATATCACTATTCAAGCCAAGATTTGCAGACAAAAGCTTCAACATACCTATAATTTTTATGTTGAAGTTATTGTATGCAAAGCTTGACTAATCAAAAGAGATAAATTAAAAAAGTTAATTAAACCTAACCCCTGTTACAATCACTTGGTATATATATGGTTTGACTAATTATATATAATAATATTATTATTATTATTATTATCCAAACTTTTGTGTTTCTCAAAGGGTTTGCGTGGTTTGATGATGAAACCTTAATCTTGATAAATCAAATTCATTAATGTGTTAGTATAATTTAACTGGGAAAATGAATGATTATCATGATGAGAGTACGTGGTTTATTGAAGTTAACACGAAAACCCCAGCCAATAACTTGAACTGGAATTCAGAGAAAAATGTTGTTCAAAGTGTGAACAAAATTGAAAAAGGGTTTGATACTTGTGGAAGAAAATAAACATAATTTAATTTAACATCTGAAACAATCAGCTGTTTCAATCAACATATACATGAATGTACCCTTATTAAATTTAATGGTGTTTATTGTCTAACTAAAATTAGTAATTTGATCTTAGACAAATTAATCCATTAGAATCAATATTTTTTAAGCTATTAGAGTGTATATATAGCTTTATTTAAATAATTTTTTAATGTTTGTTAATTGAGTTCACGACTTTTTCCCATCCAAATAATTGTTTAACGACACTTTCTCACACACAGACTTTTAAAATATCACTTTATTACCCAAATTTATATTTTGATAGCGAACATAGAGTAAACTCGGTTCGGACTGTTGGAGCTTTTGAAGAGGGGAGATCGATGAGTCTTTTGGTGGTTGTGATTTATTAGAATTTGACTTAGGAGAAGTGATTATGTAAACCCTAATCATTCGATTGTTGACGATTGATGAGATCGATGAGAATAGGGTTTAAGAGATTTTGGTGAATGATAATCAAGGAAGAGAATAATAGTAATTTAGGATTACAATGATACCAGAATGAGAGATAAAATATAAATTTAAATAATAAAATAGTATTTTAAAAATAGAAAAATGTCTTTAGCGGTTAAATTTGGGTGGGAAAAAGTCGTTTACTCTTATTAATTATCAAGTTACCATCACTTAAATTATGGATGTGACTGAATAACAAATGATTTGAGGTCTTCTTAAACACCACTCTTATGTTTGGTATGAAGAATATATCTCACATTTTAAGCCTGTTTTTAAATTTTTATATCCTAATTGATATTAATTAAAAAAACCTTTTTGTTTTTATCAAGGTGTCCAGGCTAGTCATATATGGAGATGTTCAGATAAAAAATCAAATATAACACGTGCATCTATTTACAAGATTTTTAATTTATTCTAATTATCTAGATTACCTACAGATAAATATTTACATATTTTAAATGATTGAAATTAAATTTTGAACTTATGTCTTTCTGTTTTTTTACATTTATTCGTGATTATATTGGGCTTTTCAACTAAACCCAGTCCGATATTGTAAAGTCTATGAACTTCAAACTTTTATTTCATTGCCTGATTTATGGACCCATCTTCTTTAACATATTATTGGGCTGTGTTATAATGGCCTATACTCCTATCGCAAATAATGTAACAGTTGATTTGTCGATATCACCACTATATATATTTAATCTGCAAATCAGTTTATAAGCATTTCAATTAAAATTGGCGACCAATAAACCCTTTAATAATTAATTATTTGGGATATTTTCTTTGTGTAATTCATAAAATAAATAGGATAATACTATATTATAATATACAGTTAAGTTATATAATCCAATCATATAAAAAAAATTATTTTATATAAATTTTATTTTATTTTTATTTATTTGTATAACTCATGTTATTTAAATAAATAATATTTATGTACGCAACAACATAATAATCGGAAACAAAAACATTTATCCAAAGCAAACGCCTAAACAGACGCAAACGCAACCGCGCCAAAAATAAATAAATAAAAACAGTGTCTGAAAGACGTACTTGACACGCGATAAAATGAAACATTAAAACACCCGTCAATCCAAGTCCATCCATTTAAATAAACATCATTTTCTCTGAATTGCTTGCTCTCATCTCAGTATCCACCTATCGATCGATGATGGATTTCTCGTTGTTGATTGATTTGAGAGCTTCTGCTAATTTGTTCTTATCCAACTATGAGCCTCTCGCACTGTTTCTCACTCCTTTTCTCACCCTCCTCGTCGCGCGTGTTCTGCAATCGTTTCTTCGCGTTGTTCACGAGAAAGGATTCAAGCAAACTATCATAGGGTTTTCCATGAGTACTATCAAGTAGTTCACTTTCTTATTTCTTTAATTTTTGGAAAATTTCTGTTTATTAATTTACTGATTTTGATTTAAATGATTTTTTCAATCTGCAGGTTAATTCCAGGTGTTAATAGTTACATTGAAGCGGAGAAACAGAAGGTCAGAGATGTTTCTTATTTTATATTTAGTTTTCATTTTCCTTTTGGAAATTTTTTTTATAATCTCATTGGAATTCTCTTTTACTTGATTTGTGGGGTCCGTTCTGTCACTGGAATCATGTGAATATTAACAGTGTATTTTGCTTTGCAATAAGTGTATTTAATGAGCTGCGTTGTAGTTTTTAAGGCTGTTTATTGTTAGAGACTCGCAGTTTCATACTGTTTGAGTCATAACTTTTATTCTTATTGGCGGGTCCTGAAAATTGAGTATAGAAGTTTAATATCAATGGTCTGATGATATCTTACCTGTGGACTATTTTACAAATCCATGGTTCACTAATGTGCATAAGTAGTATAGATTTATTGGATGGATGTTGCACAACTCACAGTTTTCTCTTTTTAAGCACTGTGGAAGATAAATTAATACAAGTGCTTGGTTTTTTCTTATTGATTTATGAAATCAGCTACACTTCTGAAAGTGAGATTTGTGTTATCTCTGTAAATGTGACGTTCAGGTTGTGGACAAGATGCAGTCTGGTGTCAAATCTAAACGAGAGGGTTGGAGGAAAGAGTTGCCCTCTGCGGGCTTAGGAGCAAGGGTCATTGAGACAATGAAGGAGGAAAAAGAAAAAGATGTAGTTTGGCAAGGAAAATGTTCCGGTACAGTGTATGTTTGTAATTATTGTGATGATAACTCTTTATATGTGTTCTGAATATTGGACTTTCTTTTGTGCTTCAATAGTGTTGAGCCTTGATATGCTCTGGATTATTGTTTTGTTGCAGCTACATTGCAGGAAGTGAATCTGAAGGACATTTTTCCTTGATAAATGAGGCATGTTCAATGTTAGTAACATATGGTGCAGTAATGATCTCTATTTAATATATCATTTGAAGATTCACACAGTTTTTTCTTATCAGTCCATTCCTTCCCCTGTCCACATCCTTCTGTTAACTCTCATACGAACTTTTGCTAAATTTATTTACAGGTTTGCGCATACCAATCCATTACATTTGGATGTATTCCAGAGTGTAGCCCAATTTGAGGCAGAAGTAGTCGCAATGACGGCTGCTCTACTGGGCAATAAAGAAAAGGCTTCTGGAGGACAAGTATGTGGAAACATGACATCAGGTGGAACTGAGAGCATATTGTTAGCTGTTAAATCATCCCGTGACTACATGAAAAATAAGAAGGGAATTACTAGGCCTGAAATGTATGTGATTCCTGATGTTTTACTTTCATCTGTTTTTTTTAGTGTATTTCTGATTAGAGAATTATTTATCTGAATGCATTTCGTTTCAAGCACAGGATCATACCTGAATCTGCTCACTCAGCATATGACAAAGCAGCGCAATATTTTAATATCAAGCTGTGGCGTGTTCCTGTTAATAAAGAATTTCAAGCTGATGTCAAAGCAATAAGACGATACATTAACAAAAACACCATTTCGGTATACATTTCTAGATCATGCTTTGTAATGATTATTTGCTTGTTTTCATTTCTCTTCTCATTAATCTGTGATAATCTGCATACTTCAAATTAACTATCCTGTTTCCAAGATTCCAAGATGCTACAGAAAAAAATCAACACATTTTTTGGTTATTTTTTACTATCAGTTGAATTGTATAGTTTGTGGTTTGTCTCAACAAAAGGATCTCTCCTAAACTTTTTGATGGTACAGATTGTTGGATCTGCACCTGGTTTTCCTCATGGCATCATCGACCCAATTGAGGTGTGTGATCTCCTTCATTTTTTCCTGTAGCAATAATGCATGTGAAGCAAGAGTCTTATATGTGATTGTCTTTTTAATTCTTGATTGAGGAACTATGGCAATTTATCTTGTAGGAGCTTGGCGAACTGGCTTCTAGCTATGGTATATGTCTCCATGTTGACCTCTGTCTTGGTGGCTTTGTGTTGCCTTTCGCTCGAAAACTTGGGTACGTCTGCTTGGTTTGTTATCATCAGGTCATCTCTTGATTAATTATTTCAAAAAGCTGTGCCATGTTTCTTCATCATTTTGAATAAGTCAACAGCTTCGTATATAGTTGAGCATGTATGTCTGGGGGAACAGTAATATAATTTTATCAGAAAATAATAAATATATATATTTTTTTACTTCGTGTTTAATTAGAGCTCAGGATATTGTGTGATCTTTAAGCTTTAATTCTTGGACTAACAATTGAATGCTGTACGATTTTATTTTGACTATGAAGCATATATTGGGTAGACCTTCTGTATTTACATCTAATGTGATAATATGTTTATTGTATTCTCTCTCTCTCATCACACATGTCAACATTCATTCGTAATTTTTTTTCTTTCTTTCTTTCGTTTAGGGAAGTAGACGATATATTTTGTAGAACTAGCCTTTAACAACATTCTGCAGTCTGCCTTTTGTTGGCTGGCTGTAATTGTTTGGCAATTATTGAGTTCTTTTTCTTCATAGGTACCCAATTCCACCATTTGACTTTTCTGTTCAAGGAGTAACCTCAATATCAGTGGATGTGCATAAATATGGACTGGCTCCGAAAGGAACAAGTGTAGTTTTGTACAGAAATCATGAAATAAGAAAGGTAATTGTTGAACATGTTTCAAATTTTTTGAAAACTGTTTGGATCCATAATTAGGTACTGGTATGGAATTTTCCATTGTTTATTAACAAATTTTAATTTTCAATTTCCATACCTATAATTATACCTAATTCTTAAGTATATTTTTGTGGATGGACAAATTTGTCAGGACAAAGTTAAGTTTCTCTTCAAAGACAAAACATGTTTGTGGCTAACATGCCTTAATGTCCTATGGCTCTTTAAGTCATGGAATGACATGGATAGTTCAGATTGGTGTTCAGTCGTTTGAAATTATATTACTTTATCGACTGGATCTGGTTAGGAATCAGTAATCTATTTGCTCCTTAATTTCATCCTAATATGCTTTGCTTTTCATGTTATCATGGTTGGCGGGATACTAATTATATGAATCGTGGCTTCTTGGATTCTCATATTCCAACAGCATCAATTTGTTGCTGGTAAGTACTCACCTTAAAAAATAACTTGTTATAACAACTGTATAATTGTCTCTTTTTTTATTGCTTTGGTCATGCATTTTGACATTAACAGCTGATTGGTCTAGCAAATAAATATTGCACTAGTCTTAGACAGAGTTATGCCTGACTCTGGTACCAAGTGGAACTGTTTTATTTGGTTCCTAGGGTATAAGTTTTTAGTTTGTGCTACAATAAACCATGGTTTTAAAGCTTATGCTTATGCTTATGACATCTACTTCTGTTTTGTTTATGCCCTTGCTGCAGTTACTGAGTGGTCAGGTGGGCTATATGTGTCTCCAACCATAGCTGGAAGCAGGCCGGGGGGTTTGATTGCTGGGGCTTGGGCTGCAATGATGTCTCTGGGACGCGAAGGTGACAGAACAGATATATCATTGCATTCTTGAAGAAATTTAATGATTACTTGATATTATTGCTAATGCTGATTATGATATTATAAACTGTAGGATACTTGGAGAACACAAGAGCCATAATGGAAGTGTCAAAGAGCATTCAGAAGGGGTCAGTTTCGATTTCAACTTCCCTCACCCCTGTTTGAAAATGTTGTATCATCAATAATAACTGTTTTGCGTGCAGAATAAAGGAGATTACTGAATTATCTATAATTGGAAGACCAGACATGACAATTGTGGCATTTGGATCTGATGTTCTTGATATATTTGAAGTGAATGATATTATGTCTTCCAAGGGCTGGCATTTGAATGCATTACAGAGACCCAACAGGTGACCTCTTTAATCATGAGGAAATATGACTGACTGGCATTGTTGTATCCATTTATCATCCTTTTAATTTGAATCGCTTGATGGCGTCAGTGAATTGGTTTTATATTTCTTGGGCAGTCTTAATGGTTTATAACTAGTAACATGAGTTCCTTTTTAAGTATAAATATGGTTTATAGCTTGATCTATTTTAGATACTGATATGCTTCTTTTTATTTTTTTTGGGCTTTGTGTTTAAATCAGCATTCATATCTGTGTTACCCTTCAACATGTCTCAGTAGTTGACGACTTCCTCCAAGATTTGAGAGAATCTGTGCAAACTGTAAGTGGTTTTCCACCATCAAAATACAAAATTACCTCTACTGTGTAGTGAAAGGAACATCTATTTACTGTGATAATTGTAATATACCATGCACTGATCTACTGATTGTGATTTGTGAGGAGAGATAGCGATTGGCTTCTTGGTGCTGGTGACTAACAGAGTGCTTTAATTTATTTGTTTCAGGTGAAAGCAAATCCAGGTCCAATAAGTGGTGGCCTAGCACCAATATATGGTGCTGCAGGAAAGATGCCAGACAGAGGCATGGTTTCGGAATTGTTGGTAGATTATATGGATTCTACATGCTAGTCACATTCCGTCCTGATTGTTCGCATACTTCTGATTCAATGTACTTTGATTTGATTTGATTTGATTTGATTAATGTTCATTTCTCACACGAGGCCCTTGAATTTAAACTCTGTTAGAAAACTGTAGTACTACGCTTTATCTTGATTGTTCACTCTAGTTTCCGTGTAGATTTTTACCCGTTTGAACTCACTCCTTGCAATTTTATTATTATACCCATTCTCACATCAAAAACAATTTTGATACACTTAGACTAACAAAGCAGGCCTTTACTAAAGTTAATCTAATAATATGGGATTGCACAATCTTGAGAATTATACTACAGAGGATATTAGATGAATTCATCGGAATGTGTACACCATTTTGTCAAGATGAAAAATCATCAAATGCCAACGATGCTCTACAGTCGCCCTCGCATATGAACTCTGTCTGGGAGGGCCGAAATTCTCATCTTTTTGTTAGCTAATAAAAACACAATTTTTATGTAATTGTCATATTGAAGGGAACACATTTGGTCCTAATTAGGATGCTTGTTTCTATATATGTATTATAGCTATGAATTATATGTACATACTACCATGAAAAAGTTAAGAAGAAAGCCACAGCCACTTAGTAGTATTTTCTAATAAGTTAGCAGCTAGAGGCAAATATATATTTGTAGTCTTGTGATTTGTCTTTAGATATATGAGAAATGAGGCAAACCATGCACTGCAGTTGATAATGTGGAATAAAACTGATCATAATATCAAAATATGTTTTACCGACAAGCAAGGTTACACCTTCCATTACATATATAGATCGGTCACAGACTCACAGCCACAGGGAGGCTGCCAGGACCAGGAGTAGTGCCTCCTTTATTTACTTGTTCCATTCAAGCTCTTCTTAATTATAATAATCACTCACATACTTATTTATTACTGACAACAACCACTTATATGATGACATTCTTAAACAAACATAATTATGCTTCTTACTGCTTAATTACCCTGAAATCAACAGTTTTTTTTGTATCACACTTTGACTTCTTCTTCTTCTTCTTCTTCTTTCTCTGCCTCTTCCTCTTAGAGCTCCAACACCAGGTCTACAATGCAAGTTTTCCGTATAATTGAATCAAGACATTCGCTAGGAAAATTAGTATCAAAATAATCATAACATTATGCGTGTGATATATATTTAGTGACAAAAGAGAAAGTCTTCAGTGAGACACATATTATGTCATCCATATATCCATCATATAAGATGCTTTCACCAATATATTTATTGAAGATTATAGGCAAAGAATGGATAAGTATGGTGTTTAAAGTTTAAACGACAGAAAGATACTCTCAATAATGTGGTTGCATAGTGAACCTTGGGAATGGGAAATGTTTGTTTACTTACAGTCAGCGTCTGTTTTGATCCAGTACTCTCTGTTTCCATTTGAGTCACAGCCACCAAGTGTGAATTGTGGTGGGTTGGATTGGCTCTTGTAGCGTCTTATCTTTTCTTTAGAGAGGTTTCTCTGAGGAAATATCATGATGTCTTCATCTGGGACCATCTGACCTCCATTGTCTACTCCTCCTTCATACCCCATACTCTTTCTGTTCTCTTTTTTTAGGGGCTTATCATTCTTTTTTGTGGTTGTGGAACTCTCAGGGTGAACTTTCCTGTGGAACATATGCAGGATCTGCATACCACACATTTCAGAATCACCAAACTTAACATAAAAGCCAGAAACAGAATGGTTATGATGAAAAAGTACTGTTGAATATGTAGCTTAATTCATGAATTTTATAGTACAGATTATTAAAATTCTATACTTGGAATTGTAAACGAGAACAATTTGGCAGAATTTATAGTACTTTTTGTAAAAGTACCTTGTGCAGTTTTGTTTCTGCTGAAGCAGAGTCAACACCTCCACCAGTGGAGCTCCTGGAAGCATGAAGCATTTTTTTCTTTAACATCTTTTTCATAAGTTGTACAGCTGATTTATCTGCTTCTTTGTCTGTTCGCTTCTCCTCCCTCTCGTACTTACTTCCGGAATTAGGATTCTCCTCAGTTACTTTAGTCCTCTGGAAAAGCTCTCCAAGCGATGTTCTATGTTCCTTCTTTGCCACGGTTGTGGTTTCAGACAATTCAATTGCTGATCCGAAAAGATATCCCTGGAGTGGACACACCGCAAATCCATTCCCGTTGTTGTCTGAGCCTTCCAATGGCTTCCCACTAAGAGTAATGGTGCTTCCATGACTGCTCCTTCCATTGCTCACGTGACTGTTTCTCCCTGATGACTCATTGCAGCCGTCTTCTTTATTAGCTTCAGCTCCTAGAACTTTCTCCAACTCATCATTGATGAGCTTCAGTTCATTTTCTGTTACTTCAGTTTCCTTCTCAGTTATATTCTCAACAGAGATACCAAATGTTGGTGTTGATGGATTATTAACATTAGGTTCAAAACCAAGGGTGCCAATTGCAAGAAAGCCATGGAATAGTTCAGATAGTGCAGCTGAAGTTTCTTGATCTTCATAATCTTCTTCTTCTACTCGGGCAGCTTCTGAACCCGCGAAAGAGTTTCGGAGCTGGTGTTCTCTCTGACCTTGCCTGAATGGTTTGGCACCATAGTTTGGCTTCGGGTAGCATTGTTGATCATCAAGTGAGGGTTGCCCTGTAAGACAAGAACAAGGATTCCCTGACACAGAATATGTTAAAGAAACAACGAAAGAAATAAATGAAAACAACTCTGACGAAAGCCAGATTAACAAGCAGAAAAAATTCTGCCTTTGGATTTCGCCCGGAACACCCTCTGATTTGTTCTCTCTGGCCATGATGTGGTGTCACTGTTTTTATGTTTCTACATTTTAACATCAACGTATCATTCCAATTATATATAGTTCAAATATCCTAGTGTTTTACTCTAGTCATGCATTTTAGCCTTCCTGCCTAGCATTCAGCCAGGAAGGCTAAAATTTTACTTGAGGTCTTTGTCAAAGTAATTCTATTATCATGTGTGTGCTGCATAGGGACAGATACAAAAAATTAGGTCCTTGATAGTTAAATTATTTTTTATGCTTCGAGATTCATACGAGCCAGTCTGAGAAGGGGCAATGGCCTGTTATATTTATAAAAACAAGTCCCATAAATCTAATCAGCTAGAAGATCACCGCGCTTGATTCTTCATCCATCATTTGTCCATGGATAGTCAGGTATTCCCTTATAATGGTCATTTACTCGGCCTGTGGTAACATATTAGCACGAATGATATCTAAATGGCAGAGCAAGACTTACCAAGCGCAAAATCTTTGAGTGGCTCACTGCTATTTTGCCGGAACTTCCGGTGCATCCAACCCAGTAACTGCAACAAAAGAGATTGAATATATTAAATATGGAACAATGAGAGAGGTATAATTAACTTTCTTCTATGAATATTTGACAATATGCACGGTCTTACCTTCATGCTGTGTTCTCGTTCAGGAGTCCCAAGCTTTGAATTTGATCACTCTGATTATACGGAAATGGTGGAAGAGGAGCTAGTTTTAATTACTAGATGTTAAGATCAGTAGTGCTTAATATGAGCTATCAATGAAATATAATAGTTGTTCGAAGCCGTGTGTGAGATAATAAAGGCAGGAGGAGAGAAACACAGAGATAGTTACAAGATTTTGGTTGGCTATAGCGATTGATTGTCAAGATCAAATCATGTGGCCACTGGGAAATGGATAGTGGGTCCTCAAATCCAGAAGCCAGGGATGCTAAATATGCACTGTACTCAAGTTCATGTACATGGTTGGTCATGTGATAGTATGGTTTAATTATCTAGTTTAATTTTCTGCATGATTTTGTTTTTGATATATATGCCTACTCTAAATTACAATGTTCTATACATTTGCATTAATGCAACCGACCTCCAAAGTTGATAAGTAAACAACCCAGTTGCAGTTTGTGCGTGGGATCTGATTAGAAAAACGAGTTTACTAGGCATGAATTCAGAGAGAAGATCCCAGATAAAACATTATGAAATATAGAGAATATTTTGGCAGACGGCAATAGGTTCAAAGATAATATGACAAAGAAGAAGATCTTTTTCTCATCTGGGATACAAAAAGTTTTAGACTATCCTATGCTTTTTGTTAAATGGTACACCCCTGTGGGGTTTCAATATTATTTAACTGATAGGACACAATAAATTAATCAGTGATTTCCCTATGACAAATATCTACTTATATTCAATGTATTATTTATGAATATGCTGTTTGGAACCATGCACTCGAATCATTTTGGAAGACAGCAAGCTCTGATAGGATGTCATACACATCGGAGGTATCTCATCTTCTCTGAAATCTAAACCTCTACATGACAGTAGTCGTAGTACTTTTTCATATGATATTTAACTCTCTGAATATATGACCAAAATTATTTCTGGTGATATTATGTTATGTGACTGTAAATTAACCAAGTAGAAGGTTTGACGATCATGAGTGATGGCCCTACTTGCAACAGAAGATCGATGAAATGAACTAATTTTCCTTCATTGTTAGCCTGTCATGTTCACTTTTTTCTATCACCATGATCATTTAAAGCAGAAATATTCTCTCTTATTAGGAAAAGCTCAACTGGATCAGGGACTGTTGGCCCTAGAATATTACTGTGTATGTGTCCCACAAGCTATTACATGAACATGAGTAAGCTGAAAATGGAGAAACGGGTTTACAACTTTGAGACAAAGGTATATAATAGAGCCATTGTTGAAGAGAACAAAAGTCATTCCATACAATTCATTGATAATTTATGAGAGACAAGCACACGAGGGCCAATATAATATTGAAAGATGGTGAGAATATATAAATAAAGCAAATCAGATGTACTGTATACATCTTATTATGAAAGATTTAGAACTATATATGTTCTTCTGATTGATTGACTCTATTTTAATTCTTTACTTGATCAAGATGAAATAGTTGGAGAAAGATCTGAGTTAGCTAGGCCATAGACTTAAAGGTGTAGTGGAGATAATAGCAAATGTTGTCCATTTCCATGACAATTTAACAAATCAAGACTTGAAAATTAATTCAATGTTTTTGGTCATTCAGCTCATCAATTGTTAATCCAATAAAATAGTGGAATATGAGTTAAAGAGTTATCATTTTCTTGGTGGGGACATGTTAGCCTGTATTTATTCAAATGGAAGATTTCCATTTAAATAGTGCAACTTTTTAAGGTGGTAGCCACATTCTAGCAACGAAGACCAAGTAAATTATGCATTGGAAAATCTGCATCAAATGCTAATCCAACTGGGATTTTCTTTCTTTTCCTGTTGGAATACAGTATGGGTTATAGTCAAGAACAAGAACAATCACATGGTGCCGATGAAACAAATTAATTAACTACTCTTTGAAAACGAAAAGGAGCTTTGACAGAAACGAATCAAATCATGTGTAAGGGATGGGCATGGGGCGGATTGGGTGCGGGTGCATGGTCCCCCGCACTCGCACCTGCCCTCTAAACTCACACCCGCACCCGACCCTCATTTGGGGATGGGTTTTACATAGAAGACCCACACTCGTCCCATGGGGGAAGGGAGACCCCCGCACCCAACCCGTCTTGCCCCACTCACCGGGGTTTTATAGGGAAAAATCCCGCACGGTTTATTAATGGCATACTATAATGTTGTCAATTGTGATTTTTTTTTAACTTTTTGAGTATATATTAATCCTTTGAACTAATTATTTTATTTTTTCTAATATATAAATTAGACTTATTGTCTATTCCAAAAACTTTGCACTATAATAGTTGTTCGTTCAAAAATCAAAATGTTACAATTACAAATTACAATTACTGATTTACAAAATGTAATTGAACTCATTCAGCTCGTTTATCAATTGCATCATTGAAACCATATGACATAAACTCATTTATAATAATTCTAATCAATTAATCAATTATCTACTTAATTGTAATCAAATAAGTAATTTTCTACTTAATTGTAATCAATTAATCAATTCTAATAACTTTATTTCTTAATCAATTGATTAAATATGAATTGATTAGAATTGAAGAATTGATTACTTTCAAACATGATTATAATTGATTAAGATTTAAGTGATTATAATTGATTAATGGATTATAGTTAATTAAGATTTAAGTGATTGTAATCAATTGAGAACATCTATTAATTGATTAGAATTGATTAATTGAGTGTGTGATTAGAAATTAAAATTGATTAATTGACAATTGATGAATTGATTAGAATTGAAGAATTAATTAATTGATTAAGATTTAAGAGATTATGATTGAATAATTGATTAGAATTGATTATAAGATAAATTGATTAGAATTGTTAGTTAGGTTTATATCATAATCTCTAATTAAATCTTAATCAATTAATCAATTATTCAATTTTAAGATCAATATTCTATTATTAATTTAAATCATCAATTTCATTCGTTTTATTAGGCTTGCTTTTTCATATGAATTAATGAGAGCAAAGAAAATGAATGATATTAATAATGTAATACGACAATCACGTTAATGTATGTATTGATTTTTTGTCAAATTCAGTATGTATCATCATCAAAAGAATTAACGACGGCCATGATTACAATTAAAGCTACGAAATTAACTGATTTAGTGATTAATAATGACTAAAAGATGATATGTTCAATGCTCATACCTCATAGTATTAGATTTATTACATTAAGGCAAAAATTCACATATATTATTAACATGATTTTGTTAAATTGTAGATATTAACATATGATACAATAATGTCTATTAAAATTTTATCTGATAAATTAATAAAAAAATATAATAACAAATGCATTACAATGTCATGTTTAATCAGACATGACTATTCAAATTAAATATGGATTAGGTTAGGAAAACAACTTTTCAATTATTCACATTTTGTTGGACAAGGTAAACAATTTGACCAGTGTAGTAATTACAAAAATATGAACTAATTTTATCATATATATAGAATCCAATAGAAATTTTCAAGCTAACATTATTACTTTATTGTATTTTGGTCTGGTGTGGATACGGAGCAGGTGCGGGGCGCAGCAGGGGCGGGGCGCAGCAGGGCTGGTGCAGGCCAACACTATACCCACACCCGCCCTGCACCCGGTGACTAGTTTTGTTTTAAGACCCGCGCCCGCACCCACACTTGATTTGAACGGGTGAAACCCATCCCAAACGGAATGGGTTGGGATGGGTCCCCGTGGGTGCGGGTCCAACGAACATCCTTATGTGTAAGTCATCCTTGTTAGAATATGAACAGTAATTATATAATTCTTTATAAAAATGAAAAAAAAAAAAAAAAAAAACAGTGGGGTCAGGTGAATTTTCGTGCCAAACCTCTTTTTGGTAGCCAACATGAAACTAGAATACGAAACTGTTGGACAGTTTGCTGCCACAAACATGAGGGAAACTCGGTCTCCAGGAGACACTTAAAAGGCAAATACATCCCCACTCGACATTTTCTATCATCAACAATTGATGATGATAACAGCCATCACACCCCCACTGCATACATGCGATGAAAAATTATGTTGGTCCCATTAATATACGGTGATCTTTGTCACAATGCTAATTAAATTCTGGTTTTCGTATCAACTTTATTGAAGGGTGGGGCCTTGAATTTCTCCCTTTGTTGAACAGATGAGGATTCTTAACCGAGAGCAAAACTGTGGAGAATATCTTGCAAACAGATAGAGTCAAACGAGCTGTACTACTTGTTGGATTTAATTAACAACGTTATGATGTTGATTCTATAAGAAGAGCAAGGGAAAGGCGATTAATTTTTCTTGAGTGACTATCCAGAATGTACTTCAATGTCCATGCACCTTTCTTCTGCGTAGCTTGTGGTTGTGGATTCAAGTGATTAGCAATTTGATGCCTTACACTTGAATGGTGTTGAACAGAAGGGAATAAAATCATGCCAGTGTGTGTTTTCAGCCTTAAACATTGAGCAAAAACAGTAACAGATAAATATCCAGCATTAATTAATTCCCTCGCAACATCGGTTGTGAACTTGTGCCTTGAGTTTCCTTTTGGTTCTCCATGCTTTGGCACCTTTTCATGGAGTATTATTAAAGAATAATAATAATAAAAAAAAAATGTTGATGATGGGACTTGCCATTCGGACTTTCCTAGAAAACTAAAATGCATCTCCAGAGTCCATTTTGTCATATTTTGATTAAGGAGAGATGTGTTAAGTATGAAAATCCGAAACCATCATTCATTTAAATTATTGGCCACCGCCTCGCCAGTCGCCAGACACCGCTGTGCACAACTGGATGCCGCCCTACGGTCCATACCGCTATTCAGTAACCACCGAAACGTCATTTGATATTGAATTTATGGTTTTTGATTTTTATTGACTCAGGGAGGAATTGGAGACAAGGGTTTTGTTACATATCTTACACTAAATAATTTTTGTTGAAGTTGATTTACGTAAAACATCTTTGGGCAACTAATAATGTTCATCATCTTTGTCGTCAAGGTTCGAGTCCCATTTTAAACGATTGGATTTTCGCGCGCTATTACAAGGACATTTTTGTAATTGTAGAACACTCAACATTGAGGTTGGTGATTATTAGTTTTTAAAACGTTAGGTAGGTTATTGTTATTTTCCTAAATTTAGGGTAGGTTCATGTAATTTTTCCGATATCTTGGAAGTTGGAAGTCTTCTTCCACCAATATACACACATGAATGAGAAGTCTTCTTCCATTCCCTTAATATCTCATCTTATAAGTAAATAATGGAATCATAATGAATTACATTCTTGATTCATTATCTGGATATATATGTATCCATTTCCATTTCTCTTTCCGTTTCAATAGGATTCCAACAAGTAAATATGACCTAAAGAGTCACAATTCATCCAATCCCACTAAGATGGAGATGTCACACCATGTCTTTGTCCCATATAGCTATGGCAAACATACACCATCATTATCTTTTAATTATTTTCATTTAATTAAACATGAAAATGCATGTTTGATTGAAACAAGAGTTGTTGATAATCAATTTGTTGGACCCCTAGTTAATTTCAATTTGGTTGTATTTCATTATCTTAATGGTAAACATCTAATTTCAATAAAGATAATTTCGTCTCTTACAATATAAACGCAAATAAAATGTAGTAACTTTTAAAGTCAAATCGGTAGATGATTGTTATACTACTTTAAGCTTGTTGAATTTATCGTCAAATCACACAAAACTTTGAATTAGAAAAGTAAAAGGAGATAATCAGTTTACCCTGATTCTTTTCCTAAATTCAGAGAACTACTTCCAGCATTTAAGATGAAGAAGTTTTATTGAGTTTTCAGAAATTTGCAACAACACAATAATAACAGTGTTGACAGCTCACTCATACTCTCTTCTTATAAAATAAGTAATAATAAACCTAATCACATTTGAGCTAAACTGTTCTAAATCGATAATTCG
The DNA here is from genome assembly GCA_009867345.2 of Toxicodendron radicans. NCBI lineage: Eukaryota > Viridiplantae > Streptophyta > Magnoliopsida > Sapindales > Anacardiaceae > Toxicodendron > Toxicodendron radicans. Next base: position 10,895,161 of record WYDK02000051.1, read on the forward strand.
TTTTCTCCTTGCAAAGTATGAGTCACGTCCAACAAAGCTTAGTTGTATGATTTGATTTTATGTTTATGGAGCTTAGTTATTGTAATACAATTGGAACTTCAACTCGTTCTTAAACATCAAATCATTTCATTATGAAAATTGTTGACGGGTAATTTTGCACCGCCAACTCATTGATGGACCGGCCAGTCGACAATGAATGAGCTAGTCGAATTTTACTGGTGAGAGCGTAAAATGATGTGTATTTGAGATTGGGTTGATGTGTTTGTGGTATAATCAGATAACAATTATAATAAAAACATAAATTAAAGAACACGAGAGATTTTTATAGTGGTCCGGATGCCTGAGAGCAAATCCTACATCCACTGTATATTTATTCATCTTTTTACAAAGAAATATAATTGCTTCTCTTATCCGGGAAGAACTCCTGGAGAGCAAAAAATCCCATCTAGAGAAAAGAAAAGAGAGTCCTCAAAAAAGGAGAAGTGAGAGTCCTTTTATAGTGTAGAGCTTGCTTTATTTGTGTGGAGGGAACTACTCCATGTGGCTAAATATTAGCCAAGTGTGAACATATTTGCTTTGCGGACCAGTAAGATTGGCATTGTCAAGTTTTGATTCTTAGATCGTGACAAATGAAATCGTATGAAATGAATAGATTGCGTTTGGTTATGTCATTTTATACATTTAAGAATGTAAGTCGACTCAAGCATTGAAAGCGGATCAGTAAAATTGTCATTGTCAGGTTTCGATTCTTAGATCATGACAAATGAAATCGTATGAAAGGAATAGATCGCGCTTGGCTATGTCGTTTTATACATTTGAGAGTGTAAGTCGACTCAAGCATTGCTCGAATTAATTTAGTTATGTTGTCATATACATACATCTGAGAATGTAAATCGACTCAAGCATTAATCATACATCTGAGAATGTAGATTGTCTGGCTGTGTCGTCTTATACATCTGAAAATATAAATCGACTCAAGCATTAATCATACATCTGAAAATGTAGATTGTCTTCGTCATGCGATCTGGAAAACTACTGCAATCACGGGCAATATGGAGAGCTAAATAATGATCTGATCTGATAGCGAGAGCTAAATAACGATCTGATCTGATAGGAAAAACTATAAAATGATCAGGATCTGATAGCAAAAGCTATAAAATGATCAGATCTGATAGCGGGAGCTAAATTATAGCGAGAGCAAAATCATGATCTGATCTAATAGCGAAAACTATAAAACGATCAGGATCTGATAGTAAGAGCTAAATCAGGATCTCATATGATAGCGGAAGCTAAAGCATAGCGAAAGCTAAATCATGATCTGATCTGATAGAGAAAGTTATAAAACGACCAGGATATGATAACAAGGGCTAAATCAAGATCTGATCTGATAGCAAAAACTATAAAACAATCAAATCTGATAGTGGGAGCTAACTTATAGCGAGAGCTAAATCATGATCTGATCTGATAGCCAAAGCTATAAAACGATCAGGATCTGATAGCAATGGCTAAATCATGATCTGATCTAATAAACGATCAGGATTTGATAGCGAGAGCTAAATCATGATCTGATCTGATAGTCAAAGCTATAAAACGATTAGGATCTGATAACGAGAGTTAAATCATGATCTGATCTGATAGCCAAAATTATAAAACGATCATGATTTATCCGATAGTGAGAGCTAAATCATAATCTGATCTGATTGCCAAAACTACAAAACAATCATGATCTAATAGCAATGGCTAAATCATGATCTGATCTAAAAAACGATCAGGATCTGATAAAGATGGCTAAATCAGGATCTGATAGCAAGAAAAATGATTTGAAACATGCTTAAGTATTTTGATGATAACTTGAGCTGTAGACCTCAGATTTGGGTGATTCTTAAACCATTGGAAAGATAATTCGAAGGGCTACAACTCTTATGTTTACCTCTTTGTCAGATCCAAACTTTATGATGCTTGAATTTTCACATTTAGAAGCGGATTTTGCTGTTGGAATAGGATAGCATATAGCTTTTAACCACAACCGATTTAAATCACAGCCTCCTTCTAGCGCCAAACTGTTGACGGGTAATTTTACACCGCCAACTAATTGATGGACCGGCCAATCGGCAATGAACGGGTTAGTCAAATTTTACTGGTGAGAGCATGAAATGATGTGTATTTGAGATCTGGTTGATGTGTTTGTGGTGTAATCAGATAACAATTATAATAAAAGCATAAATTAAAGAACACGAGAGATTTTTATAGTGGTTTGGATGTCTAAGAGCAAATCCTACATCCACTGTATATTTATTCATCTTTTTACAAAGAAATATAATTGTTTCTCTTATCCGGGAAGGGCTTTTGGAGAGCAAAAGATCCCATCTGGAGAAAAGAAAAGAGAGTCCTCAAAAAAGGAGAAGTGAGAGTCCTTTTATAGTGTAGAGCTTGCTTTATTTGTGTGGAGGGAACTGCTCCATGTGGTTGAATATTAACAAAGTGTGGACATATTTGCTTTGTGGTGGAGGAGAGTTGTAGAGATCAACTTGACCACTTGCAATATGAGGATCCATCGGTCTGATTTTTACCACATAACATTAACCCCCCATTTTGTGTAGATAAGAATTTGAGATAAAACTTGTAATTTGGCAACTTTAGCGGGGGAGGGGGGTTCCAAGTGTGAGATTTTTACCGGATAACAAAAATCGAGATTTTTAAAAGCTTACAAATCTTTCACCACTACAATTAACTTTATAATTAATTACCATTAGTATATAGTATTAGTTTTCTCACTAGTGAGTGTTCCTATTATGAAATGCAAGTTAAGTTGACCCCCATATGTTTGCTGCAATATCAATAACCACCCATTAGAATGGGAAATCAGCCCTAGTTGTCATACTTTGACCTAAATAACGATGTCGATGATTAGACTGGTCCATTCAGAGTCTCCCGTAAAGCCAGAATGCATCTTCTGAGTCCATTTTGTATATTTTGATACATATTTTAATTAAAACATGGCCAATATCTTCAAGTTTTCTTCTACCAGGTATCTTATATAGAGAAGATAAAGTTCAGAAAAAAAAATTATTGCTGGCTCCAGGAATTCCAGATTGCAGGAAGAGTAATCTATCGCAAGTCACATGCAGGTATTCTTTTGGAGCAAATTTTCAATTTCGCAACTCTGTATTGATTGGTTTGAGAATAAAGTGGATGATAACATTAACAGAACAACAACAATGGAGTCAGATATTTGAACTGTCACTCTCCTTCAAGATCCAAGAGCTACAATTCATCGGATTCAGTATCACTATCTGATGTTAGTCCGTGACTTTGGCCCAGATAACATCATTATGATCTTTCAATTTTGTGTTCATTCAATTAAACATAAACATGCATCTATGATAAAGAGAAGAGCTGCTGGCAATCAATTTATTGGACCCCCTTACATGGTTTGTCTAATCTTTACGTTACAGTTACTTTCTCTTTGATGATATATTTGATTTTTCTTTTCTTATCTCAATGGTATACATCTAATTTCAATAAGATAATTTCATGTTCATACAATATGAACGCAAATAAACTGTATAATGACTTTCATTGTTTCTACATCTATTGGAGTCAAATTGATCCATGGTATAACACCACTTGAAGCTTTAGTTGTGTCGTTTCATTTTTTTGTTTTTGGAGCTCAGTTGTTGTAATGCAATTAGAACTTCAAGTACTTATTCATGCATGAACCTAATAATGAAACTGTTGAGACATCAAATCCAGCTCTCTAATAATTTCATTATCAAAATCAAGATTTTTAGTCTTACAAATCTTTCTGCACACCAATTTTAACTTTATAATTAATGTTCATATAAATTATCATACTTGCATATCCAACATTTGAGTCTCCAATTCTAATAATTACATATCCGATTTGAACTATGGACGAATATGCAAGCATATGTTTCATGCTTGTTTGATTAATAGCAATGAGATTCCCCAATACCATGCTAAGAATAACTAGGATTTCTAGAAAATATATAACATTCGTTTGATGAGAAATAAAAAGGAATGTTGAAAATTCTAGTGGTTGAAGCTGAAGGAGCTACTTTCGAAGTAACAAAAAGAAAAGCAACGGAGTAGGAGAGTTAGAGTCGAAAAGAGAATTCCTCACTTTTTTCTCTCATTCAAAACCGTACATGACACTTTCATCTAGTATATAGTTTTCTAATTTGAATATCGTATTTATAGTTGGTAGATGTAATTAAGTCAAACCCCATATGTCTATTGAAATAGCAATAACTACCCCACTAGTATGGGAAGTTAGACTCTAACCCCATTTTGTTGGAATTTATTAAAATTAGAAATGACATTTTTTACCATTCAAAATAAATTTAAAACTCAAATATTAGCCAAAACATCTAAATTTGAACAAGATAATTTGATGTCATGCAATAGGGGTGCAAGTAAAATGTGGTGAGTTTAAGATAATGTCGTTTACACATATCCCATGAAATTTGAAGTCGTCCAAACTTATATGACCCATGATGAATTGCCAGTGTTGGGTGGCTAAATTTCTTTCCATGGTTGTTCAAAGAGTCAAGGTCATGGGCTCATGGCCCCAATGTTAAAGAACAATTGACGATGAGCATATGAGATGTGTTTTGGGTTTGATGGTTTTTGTTTGATTCCAACTTAACATTTTGTAAATGACTATTTTCAGGGAAAATTAAGGTTCTCTTGTGTCGGACATTAGAAGCCAATTGCTACCAACATTTGTTCACAATGCTCTTACCTTATCCACTTTGTTGCTTTTCTTTTAACAATTATTTTGTTTGGAATTATGTGTACCGTGTATGCTTTTAAGCCACAAGTCAAATAACAACTTTTTTTAATAATAATAATAAGTAGGGTGTGTGCAAATTTTTAGGATAGAATCGGAACCGACGAGTACTCGAGCTGTCAGTTCCGGTTCCTGTTTCGAAAATGGTGGAACCAGTATTGTGCTGTTTCTGTACCGGTTCCACCACTTCAAGAACCGGAACCAAACTGAAACCCCGGGTACCCGAGTTGGAACTGGTTTAAGAATCGAGACTTAATTGAAATTTCAACAAATAGTGGGGGCTATCTTGTAATTTTGCATTTACAGTTGGATGTACTTGTCATTTTTTGTGCACCGTTGGGACGTATTTCATTTTTGTGAACAGTAGGGGTTTATTGGTTTTTTTTTGGAACAGTGCAGGGTACCCAGAACCGAACCGAAGCCTTCCGGTTCCCAGAATTGGGTCATGTACTGACCCGCTCACTCCTGATAATAAGGTAAAGCATTGAATTTATATGGTTACTCCTCTAACATGATTTTACTTCCAGCTTTTTAGGCCGAAACTAAATTGATTGAAATTGATAGTCATGGATAAGGCCCAGGCCCAAGCCCAACCATAGTAAGGTCCGTCAAATCAAACGAAGTAATATCTATTTCAGATAAAGCAATTATGTTCTATTATTTAGTAAATTTAATACCAATTCTTAATCCAGCCATTCAAACTTTGTCTCAAAATCTTAAATTATTCTCATGTTAAATTTTCATATTAATAAGTCAAAACCTATCATGAAGGATTTTATCTATTGGGTTAAAAAGTGAGGAGCAAATTGAGGAATTTGGTGAAGATGCAGATGGTGTCAGTGTCACCACCACTAATCACTATCCCAAAAGATGGAAGTGGTTGTGGTGACATCGTGATGGGGTTTCTGCTCAAATTGGATGTTCAAGTTTTTGTCACTTTCAAACCAAACAATATGGAAGCAGACAATGGAGTCCCGATGAATTTAATATTGTTGCCTTTGTTTCGCTTATTTAGATTGGCCTCCCACTCCCATGATGCGGATAAGCCTTCTTCAGTAACTCCTTTGTGCCTATGGCCATGGCCATTGCCAACCTTTTAACTCCCACTAACTCTTTTGCTTGCTACCCACCGTCCACAATTCCACGGTTTTGCCATTATCAGCACAACCAAGTCTTAATTTTTTTCTGCCTGTTCTTCTTTCTCAATTCCCATAGATTATTCAGTCAAAAAAGGACCATATCCACAAAGCAATAAACAATCCCTCACACTGCTCAAGTACCAACTACAATCAACAGAAATCATAATGAAAACTTCTGGGTCCCTAAAGAAATGGATCCACCTTCATCATAACAACATAGAAAAAGGATGCCCATTCGCCCAACCCGAGTGCCTCTCTCAAAATTTGCACACAACCCACTCTAATTTGACACCAAATATCTCCTTCAAAGAAAGGTACCCTAAAGCTAGGTGTACTTCTGGTTCTGGTCTTTGTTCTTCATTAGGGTAACCTTCATTTCTACGCATAAGATCCAACTTAAGTACCCTAGATGTCAGAAACATAAAGCACCTAACTGGTCTTAAAAAAAGATTAAATTAAAGAAGAAATTATTGCTCGAAAGAGGGTTCCAGCCAAAAAGAATCATAGAAAATCGCATCCATTGACATTCATAAAAAGAGAAAGGAGAATAAAACAATAGCATATTACCCATAACCATAATTTAATCCTTCCACTTACTATCAAAACTCACATTCCAATTGGCCCACTTCACAAAACCATCTTCACCTAATCACATGCTTAAATTCTAAGCAAAAATTAATCACCCAGAAAGTTATGGTTTTTCTGAAGTGACTTCTCGCCGGCAACTACATTCACAGTCCAGCCAAATTAAGTAACAACACAAGAGTAAAAGAAAAGGGAACGTTTCATTCAATAGAGAGAGGGACCAAACTTACCATATTCCAGTAGTGAATTTAATATATCGGCAACAAGAAATTTGTTTTTCCCTCTATTTTTTTTTTTTGGGGGGCCCTTGGCTCGGAAACTGGGAAAAAAATAAAAAGAACAGTGAAAAAAATTCGTTTTTTATTGACCTAAGCATTCGGACTCCAAAGGGACCACAAACGAGAATTGAATAACCCTAACACGTCCGGCAGCACTTTTCTAGCCAAACCCTTGTGGTTGGTGCAGCTACCTCCCGCCGCCGTTGTGTATATCACCTCTGTCGTCTCGTCCTCCGCTGGCTTAGATTCACCGGAAAACTCTGTCACCTCATTCTCCTCAAAAAACTCTTTTGGAGGCGAATTCACGGGTGCCACGTCGTCTTCCGAAAAAACCTCATCAGTAACAACAACGTTAATGGTGGGTTGTTTAGAGTCTTCAACTTGTTTCTCCAGAACAGAAGTTTCGGGTTGACCCTGGAGGAGGGCATTGAGAGCTTGGTTATTATTATCGGCACCAAAACGGCGAGCTGACTTGTCTCTTTTCTTGGCTTTCCCATTTTTCTTGGATTTTTGAGTTTCACCGTTGGTCAAGTGATCTTCAAAGGCCTCAATGGCTTGGTGAATGAGCTCCCGGTTCGGAGAAGAATCCCATCTGAACCAGTAACTGGTATAACAGTCAAAACAATCGCAATCAAACACGGGAGGCTTATGAGTAATAGTGTTGCCGTTGCCGTTGCCACCATTTGCAGTAGTCTTCTTCGAAGACTTCCTCTGGATGGTTGATGAAGACGAAGTTGTAGCGGTTGTTTTGATTGACCTGGTGATAAGATAAGCCAAAACCTCACGGTCCTCAAGAGGGAGGACGGATGCAAGAGCGATAATGGCAGCAGGGAGAAGCTTCAACACAGAAAGATAGTCTCCATTTGCAGAAGAAGAAGAAGAAGAAGATGGAGAGGGAGATGGGTATACTTTACCTTTGTTCTTTATCTTCATGTTTCTTCTTCTTGTTGATGAAATGGAGTTTCCTGTACTTTGCTTGGTTTATCTTTTTCTTTTCTATGCAGTAGTACTGAGGTTTTTTCTTATTATTTAATTCTGAAAATCAAAATTATTATATGGTGAGGTGAGAGTGAGAATAAAGAGAGAGATGAAACAGTAGGTGGGGTTTCAGGGTTTGTTTATTTAAGAATGAATATTTTAATTTACTTAATGAACAAGGCAGGGGAAGGGGAAGGGGAAGGGGCAGGGGAAATGTACGTCGTACAGAGGGAGAGGTCAGGTCACCGTTCCTTGTTTTTTAGGTTAATATATATGTACGTGCCATTGTGGGCGCGTGTGGGACACTGTCATTGTGTCTTACATGTTTTTAGTACCCTGCTTCATCAGGTAAACCGTACGACTTTGAAGTTAAGTATAGAATTAGAATATGTGATGTTAAAGTTTTCAATACTTCTCTTATTATGAATTTAATTTTTTATTTTTAATTAATTTAGGAAATTTAATTTTATATATATATATATATATATATATATATTTTTTTTTTATTAATTATTTTTAATCATTTGATTAATTAACTATAATTACAAGCTATTAATTTTATAGTCGAATGACAAAATTTTAATTATTTAAATAAATTATATAAACAAGTCTCATAAAATGATTACCTATTTAGGTTGATACGAACACTTTTGATTATAAAAAAAAATCCTATAACTACAAACTAATTTTCAATTGAATATTTCATTTGTGAAATTGAAATCGTCTTGGTTTAGGTTCAATAAACTTGTTTTGGGCATGAGTTTCACAATTCACATTTCTCAAAATGTACATGTACAACTTCATCCAATAATTGACCCTTTATTGCAACAAAGACAAATTAGACCATACACTTAAAAATCTTCAATAAATTAATCTGGAATTGGTTACTTTACAGCCCAGCGAATCGTGAACCAAGGCGGGACAAGGCCCACACAACTTGAGAGGATCAATGAATTTTAGCGCGTGGATATTCGACTGCCGAGGACGTGAGTGGCGTGGGACTCTGCGCCCACTTGGTCCGCACCGCGCAGGTACAGGTACAGCTAGTATTTGACCTTTTTAGCTATCAAATAGTACAGACTCTGATCGTCAATTTAATAAGGGGTAAATTAGTCATTGAACAAGGAAATATGGATAAACACAACACAACCGACCAAAAAGTAGTGAGAAGAGCAGGGTGTGAAAATATTATACGGTGAGCTCGAGGAGATGTCAGATTATTATTGGTCAAACTACAAAAATGTGTCTACTTTTTATAAAGGGTCTTCTTGTTTTATACTTTTATTACTTTGATTCGTGTATTGCGTTTTACACTTGTCTGTTTTTGACCCAGTCTTCTGTATCTCCGGGTCAGATTATATATACCTCGGCTAATCACCGATCAGACTGTACATTTATCTATACTCTCGCAAATTTGCTTGATCGAATCTTTTATTTTTTAATAATTGTCATGTACCAAACACACCTACTTTTGTAAATCCAACTTCAAATAAGAAGCCCTCTTGAATTTCCCCGTAAAACAAAGCACAATCTCTTCTGTAACACAAGAAAGTAAGTTTACACCAACCAGATACATCAAACAGACCAATGTTTGTTTCCCACTACAGAGAAAACAAAACCATACCATAACATAAAATAAAATTATTTGGTCACGCAAAGTTTTGTTTAAACCCCACGTGGCATTTTTTATTTTACATCTCCTATATTAGTTTGGAGTTAAATGCAAAGCTTAGAGTTAACTAGTGCCGCCGAGAGTGATATGAAATAGGGAACATGATGCGACATCTAGGAGGATTTTTCTTACTTGGAATTTTACTTTCCTGGGAAGGTCCAAAATGGCTATCACATAGGTTTTGATTTCGTTTTTAGTAGCACGATTACTTTATTAGGTTAATTAATTAATTAGCCCAGCATTAATCCTCTTTTTTCTTGTTCTTATCGGAAATGTCTGCATCTCTCGTCAATTATTCAAAAGCTTAAGCAATGATTAAACATCCTTCACTATTTGCTTAGCCTTTTTTGTCTGCCGACCACTGGATTTACGAATATGTTTTAAATGATACCCACATTGCTCTGGACCATAAAAGATTCCAGAGTTCCGTAAATGTTCTTCACTCTGAGCAATTAGAAAAGTGGAGAATATTTGTTAACAAAAAGGTGGGTTGAAGACATTGCAGTTGGCCAACCCAGAAAATGCATAATCAAACAGGATTCTCATGAAGGGGATGTGCCATTTTTTTCTTTTGGTTTTCACCAAATCCTGCTGCATATTTTGTGGGATCTGTTGTTGTTTCAATGATCAAACACATAGTCATATTGATGGTGGTGGTTCATTAATGAAAGCATTAAAACAATAATGAGACTTTGGTAAATTAGCTTTTCCTTTAAATCATCTTTCATAATTAGTGGCAACGTGAACTTTTATGATTAATGGAACTTTAGAAATGAAAGGGAAAATCTACTGCTTTTACATTAAAAAGAAACCAAAATGTTTGCCTGACACAAGGATTTTATAAGCAGAAATGAAATCGCCATAAAAGGAACAGAATCAATCAGTTTTTTTGTCTGTTGGTTGGGATTTGTTTGCAGCAGCAGAACGTTTATCCTCTGCATGCTTTCCCTGAATCTCATCTCTCTCCCTAAAGTACTTCTCAAAAGCCCGAGGAAGGAATTGTGGAATCAGGAAGCAGAAGAGATTAATTGAGAAATACACTAGATTGGCAACAGCAAGAATCCTCCCAAACCAAAACCACACCATGTCCTGAATCACAACAAATATTTTATATTAAAAGCAAATTTAATTAATAAAAAAAAATGAACAAAAAGTTTAATTTAGAAATTTCACCTTAACTTCTACAGTGACAGGCAGAGTTTTGGTAAACCAAACATCAGAGATCCAGTCAATGATAAGAAAGAGTCTCCTGACAGTGTAAAGCAATGGAACTAGTGCCCTCACTGGTGCTGAAAATAATGATAATCCACTTATGATATTCTCAGTTAGTATTTGAAATGAGAGCAGGAACAAGTGAGGTGTGCCTGAGCGAACTGCTTCCTCATCGCCTCTCGCGAACCCACCCAACACATATGCCAGTGGCAAGAACAACCCAACTGTGGTTCCTACAATCACATAAAACCTGAAGAATTTGCTTCCTTTGAAGATCTCCTGCGTGTCCGAGGAACCGCTGCCATGTGCGGGGAAGACCAAACGTGAGAGGGCTAGTAGATAAGCCGATGTAAAGGCGGGGAAGACTAAATCTAGGAGTGGGACGAGTCCACTGGCTGAGAAAACCATAATGAAGGCAACTAGTTGGAGTTCGATTACGCGCAATGATCCCATCACACTGCCCACAGTTGACGACTGCGCCTGCCGCTGATTTATCAGGGGCTTTTGTTGGGGGTTTTGGGCTGTGCTTGTGTTTTTGTCAACCTCCTCATGAGGTGCTACAGCAAGAGATACACCGGACATCTCTGCTTCTAGTGAAAAATTTCTGCTATAATCGATTTGGTTAAACCTTCTGGAGAGTGCAAATTGAAACTATTTTAGAATTTCGCGGCTGTTGTCAAAACCTGAAGATTAAAACAGAAGAAATTAAAGAAAAGAACCCTCAACACAAGCGTGGAACAAAAGTAATGCAAACTGGTGAAAATCGATTCCATTAAAGAAAATAAGTTAAACTTTGTAATTTCTTCTTTAGAGCAACAACATTCAAAGTGAACATCTAAACGGATTTCTGTGGAACTTATATTACATGGTGCTAATACAAAGAGCCAATATATGAGGACAAATAGAAACACAAAATGCCCATCAAGTGCGTACTGAGAGAAAGAACAGATCCTTTAAACCAATTCACTTTGTTGAAACCAAGTACAGATAAATTAAATGATATCTCAATTGAAATACAGAGGGTTATTTACTACATCTCGAGTCACATATTAAGCACCCGCAATTTTCAACTTAAATTGAAATGGACCCAATCTCTACTTCTTCCAACAGGTTAGACGTTTTCAAAAACTGATGTAAACACAGATCACAGCTCACAAAACAAAAAGTCACAATAATTTGGAAATGAAGCAAAATATGTCAAGCAGTCATGAAACAGACGAACCCAGATAAGATCCGCAGATATATACAAGTTCCAATAACTTCTACTCTCTTGCAAACTTGAGAGCAAGTAAGCATGCATAATGCTAATAATTAACTTGCATAGCAATTAATATTCGCATACACAATGAAAAGGCACTACTGCCAACCGACACACTTGAAAAAACTAAAGGAAAAAAATCAGACGATGTAGGCGTATTAATTATGTATTCGTACCTCCAAGAATGTGAAGAAATAAGCAATGATCTTAGCAGGAAATTAATAATACTCATTAAACTAAATAGTTGCATGCAAGACATTGATGATTAACAGAATGAAAGAGAGAAAGAAGAGATCTTACTAAAGACAATTTTGAGTGATTCAAAGCCAGCATCCGAATAGACAGGGTCATGGGGAGAAGATTGCGTTTCAAAAGTAATAATAGCGGGTGGATATGCAAGAAAAGCTATGTTGAACAACGTGTAATAGGCAATGTTCGACACATGGCTGCAACTCAACGTGGCGAAGGTACTGTCTCACATGTGGCATATGCGTCTATTTTCATTTGCCCTCTTGAGGTTATCGGTTGCCTCTTCTTCAATGTTGAATTGTTGATATGCACAATGGTTACTGTATTCATTACATAAGAAACTTGCATCTGCAATT
>WYDK02000051.1:10938114-10948136 GCA_009867345.2 Toxicodendron radicans
AGAAGTATATTTCTTCCAGTTTTCCTTAATAGTATAATCAATTGCATTTTCTTACAACTTTCTTTCCAAATTATCGAACAATTACAGATTGATCTTCTGTCCCAAGTGGGTTTCAAACATTTGATTAACCTTCTAAAAGTGAGACAGTTTCAGAAAGCTGCTGGGGAGCAAATGTTGATTCATCGCCAGATTTTCTACATGATTCTATAAAGAAATGATCTTGCCTTGTAAAACTTGTTAGTCTATACAAGACTACTCTATGGATGTAAAAAATATCCTAGTCCTAGACCAGGAATTCTTCCTGTACCGAAATGAACATGTATACGAAAAAAAAATCAAATAATTTTCATCTCAACCTATACAACTAAGAAAACAGGTATTACATGGAGACTACAAAATTAATTGGACTAATCATCTAAGCGCTGGATTTCACCCTTCATGATGCGATTACTTGTAACTTTAAAACCCAAGAGAGCAGGATCGATTTGCCTCCCTTTCTTTCCCTTCTTTTTACCACTTCGACCACCTTGCGTCCCATCTGGATCTGACATCCCCATTGTCGTGTGGGTGTCTGGCACAACATTTTTCTTTGTATTACTCTTCAACATGTCTATAAATGACGGCTCTGAAACATCAGCATCACCAAAGGATGAGGTGCGGCGAAACCTCATTTCTTTGTTCCCAGAAGTTATGTCTGAACCTTGGCTTACAGGATTTCCCCCGGGATCTTGCCTCCCTGAAAATTTCACATATATAAATTATTTGCCAGACTAACAAAAGAAATTAAATTCATGCACCCCAAATTCCTTCTCTACCCTCACCGCTAAGAAAACAAAGCAAGCAGATCCTCTACATTTGCTTCAAGCAAAGTTACCAACCGCAGGGTGCCATGAGTAAGTGACACAGAATAAAATCTTAAAAGGGACCCTGATTAAAAAATACCACTATCCCCCATCCCCTGTCCCTCAGGAAATCAAATACATAAATTAGGAAATTTAATATATATCAATACCATCAGTAATAGATGAAACTTTTCCTCTGATTGCTGGATTAGAGGTGAGATCAGAAAATCCTTCCTGGGATGATGAAGCACGTGAGACTGGTGGACGTCTCAGCAAAATATTTTCTGGAATCCTGGATGCGACCAGCACCCTGTTAAAGAGGATCTCAAGGTAAGAAAAGCATTACAGAAAATGTTATAAATGTTGTAAATATATACGTTGGTAATGGATAGTATAAAGATTGCCCAAATCCAGGGTAACGGATAGGATAAAGATTGATCTGAACAAATGTCTGATACTGATTAGACATCAGAGATGAAAACATTGACATAATTAAAGGCCTGTTCCAGTCCAGTCACCAAATAATTATGCTGTTTTCCATCCATGCTTCAAGCTCATACATCCATTAATTATACTATCATAAATCATGACATATGCATGCAAAATTTTACAGTCCATCATAAAAAAGATCACCCATGCAATGGGATAACAAACTTGCTAGCTTGGTAAACCCAGTTCCAACTGCAATTTTCGCTGACATACAATATGTAAGGAAAGCTAATTAGTAACTCTTTTCCAAAAGTGGCCTATCCATGTTCCTTAGTACAGTTTCTCTAAAAGAGCATATCTTTAAGTTTTTTTTTTTGTTAAATACTTTTTCCTACACCTCAGCAGCAAAGAAATTCAGAGAAATGTACTTACTTATCCTTGGAAATAGCTTCTGTGAAAGAATCATAAAAACCTGCATCACTACCTGAAAATAGATTCAGAAAATATCAATATCACTCCAACAAAATGCAGGGCTACAGAATAAGCAAAAGGAGAAGAAAATTACCAGCAACATGTGAATTATGTCTGCTAAGAGGATTAGTTGAAATCTCCACCTGATCTAAAGTAGCCAAACCTGCTTGCTTGGCCATGCCATCCTGAACTTCAAAAACGGAACCCTTAATCATATCTTCACTTTTGGACCCATGCTTCCTTGCATCGAAATCGGAAAACTCTTTGTTTACAGAAGACTGACCAATCATGTTAGAATCAGTGTAAATTACCCGAGAACCATCATTCACACCTGACAAGAATGGCTCTCCCTCGGACAATGCTCCAGATTCAGGTCTTAACCATAATTTCTCACTGCTATCAAAACTGCTAGCCTGCTTGTCAGCTATATATACCTGCTGTGGGTCAGATGAATTAGAACCGTAAGATCCTATGGTAAATGAATTGTTTGGACCTGCTTCTCGTTCTGAGTGAATACTGAATGGGTGATTGGAAGAGCTTGACCCAGAGTAGATTCCAGATGGTGACCTCCTTCCAAAGGGTACACCATTCATATTCATTTCCAATGACTCAGCAGGGTTACGACCTGATCTCTTGTGGAGCAACTCCATCAACAATTGCCTTGACTTGTCATCATGGGACCTATCTGACATCCATAAACTTGGATCTTCAGAAGCCATTTTAACTTCTGGCTCCCTTCTCTGTCGATCCGCATTAATGTGCAACTGTTGTATTCGAGATTCCACCCACTCATTCGCAAGCTGCCCATTGTTTTCAGCCCAGCGACCATCCACTGCATCCAAATGTGAAGCATTGAACTGGTTCGGGGCTAAAGGGTGGTGAAGATTATGAGGGTGAATGCCAGAAGGAAATATCCCTGCATGACCAGCAGATTGCATTCGTGAGCTCAACTCCTTTACATCCAAACCATGATGATGAGCCATGGCATTAAATGCATTCAAATTCATCCCTGGAGCACCAGCAGGCAAAGACAAGGACCGCTCAAATGACAGTGAACCAGGCTCAAAAATTCCTTGCTGCAGCTGCTCTTGTAATGAAGGATTCCGTTCAAGCTGACCACGCTGCTCCTCATGAGGTGGCCTCTGTTGCTGCTGGTAAATATCTAGTGGGCTAAACCCTGAGGAGTGAGCACCAGAAAGATTCCTAAGAAAAGGATCAGGCTCATCAGCTGGCCAAATAGAATCAATATGCCTCCCTTCCTGCACATTGGTTCGTTGCCTTAATCCCATTGATAACTGTCTTGCTCGCATCTGGTCCTGAAGAATCTGATGCTCCAACGCTGGCATTTGTCCATGTTGAGCACGTGACATTAACTCAAACAGTTCTCTTTGATTATCTTGTGGTGGCACCTGACCCAATTTCATTTGCACAAGCTGATCTAAAGATGGAACAAACTGCTTTTGAGGATGATGAGACCGCTGTTGCATCTCATGTAAAAGGCGTTGCTCTAATAAAGCCTGATCTAGAACATTGTTTGCTCTTATTGGGTCAATATGTGAGTGCCCAAGGGCAGGATCAGGCCTTTGACCATGCATCAACTGCTCAAAAAGCACCTGTCGAGCTTGTGATTGCTGTCGCTCCTGCAAAAGCTTTTGTTGTTGATGAAACTGCTGCTGTTGCTGCAATTGATGATGTTGGAGTTCAAGCTGACGCTGTTGTTGCAGATGAAGGCTCAAAAGATGTTCCATATCTGGAGCTGGATGGTTTGCCAACTGTTGTTGATGAATCAGATTCTGATTTGGCAACTGTTCTAAAACTGATTCATTCAGGCGTGTATGAGGAAATATATTTTGCTGTTGGAGCTGCTGTTGCTGCAATTGTTTAGACAAAAGCTGCTCAGCTAGATCAAAATGGTTGGATTCCTGTTCCATCCGTCGCATATGGTGAGCAGCCATAGGATCTTGATACACAATGGGGTCAGCAAGTATGTTTTTTCTATAAATATCCGACTGTGTCTCTGCAGCAAGAGTTGGATCAGCCATGGTGCCGTATGGGGCAGTCCTTGTGGGTCTTGTGTGAGTTCCTTCAAGCTCAGACCACAGCAAGCCAAAAGGGTGCAACTTATTATCATTCTGAATTGCAATGCCAGAATCTGTCAACTCAGTTGGGCGAGAGGGCTGGACACTAGTATCATGAATGTTCCCAGAAGACTTTACAATAGGATATCCAGTATTCCCTGTTCTTCCTGGAAACAAGATTTCTGGAACAAATAAAATCAACCAATTAGCATGGGCTTTAGGGAAAAAAACAACTGAACAATCCAAAATATCAATGTACATATATACAAACCTTCATCTTGTGCACCAAAATCTTGAATGCTTTGACCTTCAGAATGGAGCAATTGTAAAGGAGCTTCACACTCTGATAATCCTGACTGAAGATGTTGAGTTGAAAGGCTGTCAAACTCAGGCAAAGGTTGGTTCACATCATTTACCAAGGATGAACCTGTAATTGCTGAAACAGGTAGAGCAGCCTCCAAATTTCCTCCCAAAGAGTCAAATTTTTCCAGCTCAGAATCCGGATCGTTAGAACTGACATTCCTATCTTTATCTTTCAGATGTTGCCACACCTCACCCAAACTTTGGAAAGGTGTTCCTTCAGGAGCATCAGCCAGGCGGACAGGTAAGTCTGTCCCAAAAAACCCTTGTTCAAACCATGAAAGAATGTCTGCACCAAGAAATGGTCCCTGAGTTGCCCCTTGAGGATCAATGTAGTACAAAATTTGTTGCTCTGGTGGAGTTACCCTTAATAAGTCTTTCCCCGTACTCCCCAACACTTGCATATTGCTACCCAGTTTTTGCTCAGATGACGCTGTATCCAACAGAGAGTTTGAATCATCAGGAAGCTTGGATCTGATGTCAAAAGCAGCAGAGTCAATGTTATCAAACTGAGGCTGTTTATTCAAAGTTGAATCCTCCATTTGCCAATTTTCACCATAATGATAAGCACCATCAATGCCTATGGCGCTGCTGATACCATTGCTTTTTGAGAGAGTTGAGAAACTTCCATCTAAGTCTGATTTATATTCTTCATAATTAACCTCTCTTCCTGAAATAGTACGTATCCAATTACTTTCAGTTGCAAACAAGTACAAATAACCTTGTTTCAACAGTACAGGTACCAACTAACTTAGCTGGTAAGGCCTCTTGTACTCAAATTAAATCTTACTCACACCAAAGTTGGGGAATTCGGTTTCAGTTTGGGAAAGTGAGTATAATGGAGAATTTAAAATAATAATAAATAAATAAATAAATAAACCTTTCTCAAATATGATCTATATAAGCCTATTTTCAAGAACTACACCAAAATATTACTCACCGTCTGCCACATTCACAAGTAAACCATAATTCTTCAAGGTACCATTGTCATCAAATTGATATGCAACATTTCCAGCTTCCCGCAATGTCTGAACAGTTTCATCAAGATCGGCAGGGAGGACTCCCTTCTTTCCCTCAGTGGATTCCAAGTCTTCAGGACCTAGATAAGAGACAGGTTGGTAGTTTCAAACAAGTGCAGAAGATTGGAGTAAATCAGCAAAAAAAATAAAAATACCTGAGGCAAAATCAGTTGATCTCCCCTGTCTCAGTGAGTTGAATACCACCCCACTATTTGTGATCTTTCCCTTCCATATATCACTGAGGACAGCCTGTCAGCGTCCAGTAATCAAAAGTGAGGCACAAAAACATTAATTAACTGAAAACCTTTTATTGGAAAATTAACAAATCACATATCAGACAAGTAAATCTTTAGTCTTTACCTCCTCGTCAGGGTCAGGGGCAACAAAAGCCAATGGTTCAATAAAAGCTGCTTGAGTAATAGGGGATAATTGCTCCATTTCACTGGGCATGGTAGCAAAAGATGGATCAGACTTCTGCCTACGATAAATGTCAAGAAGCTTCCCTCTAGGGTAGCAAAAAGTTTCAGCTAAGAGGCCAGATTTCCCCGGGGAACTTTCACTTTGGTATGGCTGAGCAGCACCAATGGGGCCTACAGATGAAGCCCTCCCAATAACATTTGGCCTTCCTCGTCCAATAGTAAATCCCACATTTGAACCCTCCACTCGTCCTCTCTCAAGTCCAAATCCAGGCGCAGCACGGTATGAACTAGAACCAGCAGAATGAGGATCCATTCTATGACGAGGTCTCCATTTATCCCGAGCATCTGTTTCACGCTCAGAAGCTGAGCGGTTGCTACTTACAAAAGATTGATTGTCAGTGTGAGCATCTTCCTTCTCCTTTTCCACATCTGTTCTCTTCTCAGTTCGGGTTTCCTTCTCTTTGTCTTCTGGACCCCACCTAGAAGACCATTTGCTATCGCGCCGTGTGTTAACATCATGCCATCGATCAGAAGACGGTAAAGCTCTATTGTCAACTGTATCTCTAGACGAAACACTGTCATTACGACGGTCTGCTTTCCTGCGATCTCTTCTACCACCAAGTAAGCCAGTTTCTCTTTCCTCTTCGCGCCAGCGGCGGCTACTGTCACTATCTGTAACACTCCTCCTCCAGTCCTTTTTGTCCTCAGATCCTTCCAAACGCCAGTTCTCCTTCAGGTTGGAATCAGTGGAGTTTCCAAGAGAGACAGAAGTTGGAGCACGCACATCCTGTCATTCAAAAAAAAATAAAAAGAACTCCAGAAAACTGTACCAACGAGAAATAACGTCTCCTGACACAACTGAGGCACATATAGTTATAAACTGGAACGTAAATTGGTGGATTACCATAAAATATTGAAGTGTGATTATTTACAATGTCCATAATTTCTCTAAAAAACTGGAAGTGAATGCACAGTAACATATTACATATATTATATTTAGATGTGCTAAAACATTATTAATATACTCCTTCGTAAATGACACTACGTAAATGTCAAAAATGAAAAGGTCTACATACACACACATGGCAAACTCAATTAAATTGGGGAAACACCAAAACTATTAATTTCAGGAAAGAAAAAAATAAAAAGAACCTCATAACAATAAATCAAATCTAGATGATTGATAAGTGAATCTGTCAACCGTAAAAGATGCAATTGATATAGTATTGGCTAATAAGTTATAGTATAGAGATTCCACTGCCAACAAATACGTACCATTTTAGTTTCACTTGGTTTAGCATAAAGCCACTGGGGAGACAACGGAATACTGCTTTCTGACGTCAAATGATCTGCAGTTCATTAATCAACCAACCAACCATATTACTCATACAAAATACAAAAGGACATAAATAACAATGAACACAAAATGAAAGATACATAAACAGATAAGATCAAACGTGTTCCACCTTTGGAATCATCAAGTATCCCCAAATGGACCTTATCCTCATTTCCCCCTGATGCACCCCCTGGCGTAACATGAACGACAAGCACAAAAACGATACACAACTTAGGGTTTTTATCCATTAAACAATCGAACTAACATACCATAATAATAATCAGTGAAACAAAATATTTGCAGATTCACTTTGTAGAAATTCAAATACTGAAGTCCTCAATGCCAGATTCCAATGTGACATTTTAAAAACAAAAAAAAAATCACACTCCAAAAATATCTCAAATTCAAATCAATCAATCAATATAACAGATATTAAAAAATAAAAAAAAATAAAAAAAAAACCCTAACGAATTAAGTATTGCTATCTTCAAAAACAGAAAATTAAATGGAGATCAACGAATAAAACGTGGGCATCAACTATAACATTCGAGATTGCAATTAATCGAATGAAATACCTTTAGGAGTCCAGGGACGATCGGAGGGTTTAGAGGAGAGGAGATCGTCGGGTAGATCGAACTTGCCTTCAGCCATCGAAAACAGTAATAAAGATCGAAAGAAGAAAAAAAACAGAGCGAGAGAGAGGCAGGCAGTGATAGGAGTAACAAAGCAAATAGAGAAACAAGTGAAGGAGAAGAGGCGTGATTTAATAGGAAGGTTGTATGTATGTATTTGTGTGTGTAAAATGGTTTAAGTTTTTTTTTTTTTAAATGTTATTTTCCAAAGAGTTCCGAAAATTTTGTCCAAGAGGAAAGGGAGGGAGAGAATAGACAGGGGATTAGATAGGTTGAGTTTCAGAGAGAGAAAGAAAGAAAGAGGAAGGAAAGGGTAAAGAGGGTTTGGGTGGTCAGGCTCTGAACAGATAAATCAATTAATCAGACATATGGCAATAATCATCAATCTATGAATCAAGAATCAAGATCAATCAATAAATCTACCTTCCGATCTTCATACAATAAATTTTTTTTTCTGTTTTAATTGAAAATTAGTTGGGATTTAGGTTTGCATGCGCTACCCAATTCCAATTGTCCTTCCATTTAATTTAATCAAATATGAGATATAAAACATTTTTGCAGAAATTAACTATTATTTTGAATTTAAATATTAATCAAGAAAAGGAATATTTTTGTAATATAGGGTCAAACATGTAAAGAGCTAAAGGAAATAACGGGAAAGCCCTATGACTTATTGTCGTGTCGGTCAACTAGAGCAAATTTTTTTTTTTTTTTTTTTGTTGGAATTGGTTACTAATTGGATAATTCAAATGGTGTTAAATAAATCAGTGAAGAAAAAACAAAAATTACCTGTTTTTTAGTTGGGCTTCTTGCCAAAATTATGGGCCGCCCCGTTTTGATGGGCCCCCAGGGCCCAGACTCCGTATCATTCCGGGCTAGAGATCTCTCCTTTATGTAGTCACAACTTAGAGTGCTGCTACTGTCACGTTTTATTTTATTTTTTATCTGTTTCATGTCCTCAAATATGTTCTTAATTTCTTGAAACAATTTGAAGAGCTGAGTTTGCTGGTATAGATATTGTTACTAAAAATTTAGACAACCAAGGAATTTTTTTTTTTACCAATTTTAACGTGTGCAGAAAATGGCCTCTTTTTTTTTTTAAATAACACAAAAGTAATGCAAATGTGGGCACTAATTTTACAAGGTAGAATGTTAAATATTGATTTTGCATATGCCTTATGGAGAAACCTTTGACAGGCTACTACTATATCTGTAAAATACAGAGATACAACTGTTGTCATGAACATTTCAGTAGTCCAGCGCTAACTTGGGTGTTCCTACACCAGTTTTTTGGAGTGGAAGTAACATTGCCCTTCCGAATTCGGAAAAATTCTGACCAAACTGGTCTAAAGTATTGGGTGAATCTGGCCGCAAAACATACCATGTTTGACGATTCAAGAAATTAAAAGCATACTGCAGCAGTAGAAGTAGAACAGTTGCAGGAAAATTTAAGTTTTTCCATCATGTGTCATAGAATGAATCTCTTGCAACTTTTTACATCAATTGATGAAAAAAGGATTCTCAAAAGCTAATTATAGATGAATGAATATTAAGTGCCCATCAGCAACTACAAGGTTTGTACTACAAAGAAGATAGAAGAAGCAGGAGATAAAAGTTTTAACAACAAACCTCCCAAAATTTACATGAGCGTGAGGGTTGAATATCCAAAATAGCGAAGCATCCCCACCAACCAAACAAGATTCCTAATCTCTAAACTCATGCTATGCAGAAGTTCTAGGTTCCAAGTTCATAGCAGGGACGACTATTGGAAGAACCTCAACCGAGATTTATATACAATTCACAAAGATTAGGAACACATTATTTATATATAACCCATGATGAAAGATGAATGAAATGGATTAAAAGCCAATTACCTCCAATGACATAAATTTCAGGCTACCTGTAGAAGGTTGCATAAAGATCATGTCCTTATCCAAGCTCCATATAAATGTGTGACTGGGATTTGTTTTTGTTTCTATTATTTTTCTATTAATTCTCAATCGCAATCAAATTGAAATCGAATCATGAGATCTTATTACTTACAAACATCAAAAACATAGTAAAAGCAAGAAGATAAAAAGAAACACATCAACATCAACTTCTAATGAAATTTACAAGATACAGATAATGCTAAACTCACTATCTCTTGCCGCATTTCTTGTTATCCGGTGTCGTTTCGCAGCTATCAACCGTCCCAGAATTTTTCTTCTTCTTCCTCCTCAACCTCTCACACACAAAGGCCTTCTCCAGCTGCTCAACCCTATGTGATAACGAGCTTAACAACTTCGTCTGCATTTCATTCCTCTCGAATAACTGCGCCATCATATCCATCATCTTCTCATTGTCTTCTATCATCCTCTCCAACAGCTCTCTGTTCCTCGTATTCTCCTCTCCTGTTCTATTTTCTTTTCCATTCACTTCCCTATCTTCTGCTTG
>WYDK02000051.1:10960803-10972987 GCA_009867345.2 Toxicodendron radicans
AAATTAATAAACAAAAGATAATCCACTTGTCAAACTCACAAGGGGCGATATTTTTTCTTTTTAATTTTTTGTTTTTAATCTCTACAATGACGTGAAGGGGCCAGTTTCTATGGATTTAGAAATATAGAAGTGGACAAATAAGTTTTACTGTTTTTTTTAACCCACGATCATTTAAGTCTCGTATATTTGGGTTTGCGAAAACTAGAACTCAAGAGTTTATAGGTTTTTTTTTATTTTTTTTTTTAACATCAAACTACCCTATGATCGTTATTTTACGATAAAATTGAGTTATGGAATTAGAAGTTTCTTCTCTGGATCGTTCAACTAAATTAATATATTATATTTTAGATAACCACAAAGTCTCATAGTGATCTATTAGAGTTTACGAGAATTTGAACTCAGGAGTTTATAGAAATTTTTTTTTTTTACTTTTTTAACATCAAACTACCCTATTATCGTTATTTTACTGTTCTTTTACAAATATTTTCATTAGTTTAATCCATGAAGACAAAATTGAGTTAGAGAATTGGAAATTTCTTTCAATGGATTGCTCAACTAAATTAATATATTATATTTTGGATAACTACAAAGAGTAAGAGAATGGAAGTTTACCACTGGCCGCCAGTAAGAGAATGGTTGATAAGATAATTTGTTTGTTGGTTTACGAAAAACTAATACAACTAATAAAATAATAATCTAATTAATACTTTGTACAGCTTTCCTGGAAGA
This sequence comes from Toxicodendron radicans, assembly GCA_009867345.2. Lineage (NCBI taxonomy): Eukaryota > Viridiplantae > Streptophyta > Magnoliopsida > Sapindales > Anacardiaceae > Toxicodendron > Toxicodendron radicans. The sequence goes on from WYDK02000051.1 coordinate 10,961,533, forward strand.
GGACGTCACAAATGTAGGATTATTTCAAAATAAAATAAAGATAAAATTATTATTGGATGATCGAATGGTGAATTAATATTCTTGTATGTATTATTAAATAGGTTTAAAATTTGATTTACCTTGACTCTAGTATTGATAACCACTTAAAATTAACTTGTTCCTTAACTTTAAGGAAAACTGATCCGAACACTTATGATTATAACAGAAAAATTGAATGAATAAATTCAAAACCCATAGGATGATACGAATCCATAATAAATTGGAAATGGAAAATCTTGAAAATCTTAACATTGGCTGTATGATATTTGATTACTTGAAGGCTTGAAGCAATGGTGGAGTTAGTCAATCACTCAATCCACATATGACTTTTGGACATATTACGAGGAGCCTTAATTGGATTATGACTGTGGAACCAAAAGACATATTTCAATCAGAATTTCTTGTTCCCACTATCAAATGTCTCCTAATTCAATTCTAATCAAAATCTCCCATATGTCCCATTTTGTAATTATAACGATATGAAATTGTACATTAACCATGTAAATTTATGCGGAATCGAACTTTCGAGTTCATGTAAATTAATATTCTCTTTTATCTTTTTAGGACTCTGAAGTTAACGATTGGATAAACCCTTTAAGGACTACCTCTATTAGGGTTCCAGTGATCACCCTTATTAGAGGATGTAAAGAGTTTAGAACCTCGAACTCGAAAAATCATGTAAACTTATATCTTCATTTGATCTTTTACTATAAAAATGAATAATCAAATAGACAATTTAAAAGACCTAGGCTAGACTATCTTATGTGAAAGACAAGGGAATTGCGTATTTGAATTGGCGTGGCAATGGAGGAAACTACTACTACCGTCTAATAATACACATTTTAATTCTACACTATATGTGACGGCACTGGATGTGACCAAATTAACCGTCTCAATTATTGAGCTTTTCTATTATTATTATTATTTTTATAATCGCCACCTATCTACCGAGGCGTTATGCTCTCATTCATATCATCTTCCATTTCTTTATTAATTATAAGTATATATTATATGTTATAGATTATAATAATGTGTGTGGTATTATTTAATTGGGTTAAATTTCAACAGGTTTATTATACAATTGTATATGTCAACTTAGATATATCTTAACTTAAATTTACGGCATTTTGAAGTTACCTTTACAAATAGTTACTGCCCCAGTTTAAGATGAAACTTGAAGCTATTTTTTAAGCTATTTTATTATTTTTGTTGAGTAGTGTACTCTGATTCCCTCCATTACACGCGAGTGTGACATTAATTATGTCATGAATGAATTGAATTATATATGTTGACATTTTATCATTAATAACATAACAGTCATCTATATTGTTTAGGATTTAAATCAATTTAAAAAACAAACATTGTATGCCTCTTAAATTATGTTGATATCTAACGTTAAATATATGGTTCTAAAGGCCGATATGGAGACCATTTCATCAATGTGTGGGTGGTGGAATTAATGCTAGTACTGCAAAATTAATTAACATTTGAATACGTTATCAAACATTGACATTGATTAATATTAATATTAACTTAGGTTGGGTATCAAACATATTATAACCTACTATTTTACCTAAGAATGACAACTTCAAAGCAATAAAATAATTGTCTTGGCTTTGACAATTTCAATCGTCATAATATAAATTCGAATTTCTTTCTTTAATTAATGTAAATCAATATTTGTCGACAATATAATGGGCTTAGAATCCAGCACATAGCACACAGTATGTTATTGTAACGTATGTCAGTTATCTACTTATATTAAATCATCTCTTTAAAATTAGTATAATACTACATATATAACATAGTATGATAAAAGATAATTGGATGATTTAAAATTAAAAATAAATTTTTAAACAATCATCTTTTGGTACACCATGTTATATGATAAATGTTGTATAAAAACGTTATATGTGTAATATTACTCTTAGAATTAATAGGAAAAAATAAGTCTAAAATCTAATTTCATAAATTTTCCTTACAACCGCGACATGACAGTTCATAAATTGATCAGACGAGACCAATTGTAAATTACCATATTATAATTATGAGGAAAAATTTATAAAATTAGATCACTGATCTAGTATTGCCCAAATTTGATCCACACAAATCTTGCCAATCCTCATAGTTTACTTAATTGGCTCGTAGGTTCCTTTGACCTTTACATAAACATGATAGTAACTATGAAAATGACTGATTGGATAACATAAATAACCATCTTCTCTAAGTTATAGGGATTTCTATATCTAAATTATAAAGACTTTGAATTTTCATTAAATCAATTTTTACATCTTAAATTCCTTAAATATATATTTTTGTGAATCTTAATTTAATTAATACTTGTATTATGGTAAAATATAAATTATTTTTTTTCGTATATGTTGTGCACAATTTTTCATAGTAAGTCCGCCTAAGTCAAGTACAAGATTTGAAGTCAAAAGGTCTTAGGGGGGTTCAATAAGATTGTATCCAAAAAATGATGACATCGCCAAAATATGTGTTCGACCAAGATGAAATCCGATTTATTCAGAGGTCAGCAAATCCACAAGCTCGACAAATGAGTAAGCTCGCTGAAAAGTGCAGTCAGAACGGAAGATAAGCCTTATTCCCTAAAATGTTGGGTTAAACTCATATTCAAATCTAATCTGATTGTCAAATCCCCCAAATCTGGGGATATACTTCCTTTTAAATCTGTAATCTTGGATTTGGCAGACTTCCTTTGTAAAGAAAATTAGTATAAATACCACAACTTCCTATAAAAAAAGGGGTTACAAAATTTCATTCAATACGAGTATACAGTGGACGTAGGCATTCAAAATCAAAGCCGAACCACTTTAAAATTCACTTTATTCTTTATTTTTTTTTTATTGTTATTTATCGTTCATTGGTGATTATATTCAATCACACACACACCCGTTCCGATTCCAACAAGGTCAATCGTTTTACTCTGGTTGGTGCATATTTTCGCATCAACAGTATACTTATTTTTTTTTTAAATCACAATTTAAAATATATAGACAAAAAAACTAAAAGAAGAAGAAGAGGAAAGAAAGATGATTTGGATCCAAATCCAATTATCAAAGTTCAGTACGACTAAGCCCAATTAATATTAAGCTGACTTACATGTACCCACCTTAACAATTGCCAAACGACAAATTCATACCCCAAGTTCACAAAAGGCAAAAACCATCCACATTCCACCTAGTTTTCAATTTCAATTGTTAAATTTAATGGTCAAGGGGCGTTTTGGTCTTTTATTCTCACAACTAAATTAAACCTAAAATGTCCTTTTATACACTAAATTCCACATCATTGACTATCGCCAACACTCCTATGTCCGATTTCGTTGAACGTTGGATTGTTTTTTATTATTTATTTTTGTAGTTCTTTTATCGATTTTACCATGAATTCTAAGAGTGTTTGTGGATATCTTGTTACCCTTCTTAGTGAAAGATAGTGGTAAAAAAAATAATTATTGAATAGGAAGACATGACTGAGTTTGTGTAGGATTCTAGAGTTGATGAAGTTGTAATGAAGGGTTTGTTCAATTAATACAAAAGTGTATTGTATTGAAAATTTGGAATAATTTTTGTTGATGCATTTTATTGCATCAACACCCTGACCCATGAGTCGATAGGAATTTGTTACCTTTTGGGGTGGTTAGAGCTCGCCCCAGGTTTTTTGGTCCATGATAGGTCGCCTCTTCCATGTGGTACCAATGATTTATTCCGTTGGTGATGATGAGACTCGAACCAATAATTTATCATTTTGCCACATTAGTACGACCAGGCTGATCAATGTTGATGCATTTTATTGCATCAACACCCTGACCCATGAACCGGTAGGAATTTGTTACCTTTTGGGGTGGTTAGAGCTCGCCCCAGACTTTTTGGCCCATGATGGGTCGCCTCCCCCATGTGACACCAATGATTTATTCCGTTAGTGATAAGACTCGAACCAAAGATTTATCCTTTGATTTTGCCACATGAGTACGACTAGGCTGATTTCAACTTGATTTTTTTTTTTTTATCTGAATGTTTGTAGATCATTTTCCATTTTTTTGTAAGGATTTATTGATAATTTTTTTTTTATTTTTCCAGTAGTTTGTTGATAACTTTAAGGAAATTTTAGTCAAATTATTGTATAATAGGGTTATATCGGTCATTTAACATATTTTCACAATAATTTATCTTAAAAAACACAAAAGTCAATGATTTAGAGCCAATTTCGGCTTTTCCAGGTTTGCAGCTATGTTAGGCACCAGATTTCATTAACGAACACTACTGACGGGTGGAATGTTGATGGTTTTTGAAACTTGGGGTATGCATTGTAGTTTTACGATAGTTGGGTTGGGTGCATGTAAATCAGCCTTAGCATTAATATGTCTTACTATTTATAAAGATTCATTACAAATTAGGCAATACTACATTCACAACTCAATCTCACGAACTCTCTTTTACAACCCTGACATAATAGCTCACAAATTAATCAAATTGGTTTTGTCTAACTAATTATGAATTGTCATGTTGAGTCGTAAAGGTTGAGAGAGAGAGAGAGTTTGTTAGATTGGGTTGTACGTCAATTTTTATTGTTACAAATTATCCATCAGCCCATATGTAAATTCATACCAAACATGGTTTAAATTTCATTTACTTCTCTCAATCTAGGCATTCGAAAACATTAATATGTAGTCAACTGTAATATCATAGGTGTGCAAAAGAACTGGTCAAAATTAGAACATGCGGGTACTCGGGGTTCAATTCTAGAAATGGTGGAACCGGTGGTTTCGGTTCCATTCTATAGGAACCGAGAACCGGACCGAGAACCTGAACCGAGTACCCGTTAGAAACCGATAAAAGAACTGGTATGTAAATGAGAGAAATTAAACTATAGGGGGTTAAGGATTTTGCATTCAATATCAATAATAACTAAAAACAAAATAGAAAAACAATTTAATTCACATAAATTAATCACTTAATCAATTCCAATAAATTAATCAATTTCAATTAATTAATCAATTCTAATCAACTAATCAATTATAAATTTATAATCAATTAATCAATTCTAAACAATTAATCAATTATAATCAATTAATCAATTATAATCACTTAATCCAATATAATCAATTAATCAATTAAACAATTATACTTCATTAATACATTATAACAATTAATCAATTCTAATTAATTAATCAATTAATCTATTATAATTAATCTATTAATCCAATCAATTATAATTTTAATCAATTAATCAATTACTCCAATCAAATATAATTCCAGTCAATTGATCAATTTTAATTCCAGTCAATTGATCAATTTTAATTCCAATTAATTAATCAATTGATCAATTGATAATCCAATCAATTAATCAATTGATCAATTGATAATTCAATCAATTAATCAATTCCAATCAATTAATCAATTCTAATCAATTAATCCAATCAAATATAATTGCAGTTAATTGATCAATTTTAATTCCAATCAATTAATCAATTAATCAATTCCAATAAATTAATCAATTAATCAATTGATAATTCAATCAATTAATCAATTGGATTATCAATAATTCAATTCTAATCAATTAATCCAATCAATTCTAATTCAAATCAATTAATCAATTCATCAATTGATAATCTAATCAATTAATCCAACCAATTATAATTCCAATCAATTAATCAATTAATTAATTAGTCAATTGAGCAATTAATCAATTTTAATTAATTAATCAATTTCAATCAACATAATGCAATCAATTAATAAATTTCAATCAATTAATCAACTATAATCACTTAATCCAATATAATCAATTAATCAATTCCAACCAATTCCAATCAATTAATCAATTATACTTCATTAATCCATTATAATAATGAATCAATTCCAATCAATTAATCAATTAATCTAATCAATTATAATCAATTAATCAATTATCAATTCTAATCAATTAAACAATTCTAATTATTCAATTCCAATCAATTAATCAACTGTAATCAATTCTAATTAATTAATCAATTGGATTATCAATGATTCAATTCTAATAAATTAATCTAATCAATTAATCAATTAATTAATTTCAATCGATTAATCAATTGTAATCAATTAATCCAATCAATTTTAATTCCAATCAATTAATCAATTCTAAGCAATTAATCAATTGAATTATCAATTTTCAATTAATCAATTAATCAGTTGGTTAATTGATGAATATTAATCTATTAATCCAATCAATTAATCAGAATTAATGATTCAATTGGAGGATTGTAAGATGTATTGATAATCACTAATTTTTGGTTTCTAATGTTGAATTGGAGGATTGAAAGATGTATTGATAATTACTAATTTTTGGTTGACAAGGGAGTATTTGTCATTTTTAGAGTTTTTTTGTCATTTTTTAAACTATAAGAGGGTAACATGATATTTTACAAGGTATCCGAAATCGGAATCGGAATCGGAACTGGAACCATAGGTTCAGGTTCATGTTCAAAAATAAAAGAACCAACTGGTTTCGGTTAAAAGAACCCCTATGTTCAAAAATAAAAGAACCCCTATGTAATATTGGATTAAAAACCTTTTTCTTATCAAATAAATGTTTGACATATGACCTTAGGATATATACATGCTATGAGCATTGAAAAATGTAATTTGAATAATATTATACTTACAAATTATTTCGTATAAACTAATGTGATAACCTTACATGTTTATCATGTAATTTTTTTAATTATTTAACTTATTTTAATTTAAAATCATCAAATTATTTTTTATTACATCAATTTGTATAAAAAAATTTGTAAGTATAGTATTATTCATAATTTTTTGGATTATTTTACTATACTCATTATGTTTGAGAGATCGATAAATATATATAAGAGATCGATAAATATCTAGAGCTTTAATGATTTTAAAAAACTATTAAATGCCCTAGAATTATTAAAAAAAAAAACTCTTCGAAATAATCAAAAACCCTTATAAGAAAATAATCTCCATATCATAATAGAAGTATACAAAATATAAAAAGTATAAAAAATTTATATACTGATTTTACTTGTCACGTTTTGTGTAACCCCTTAAGCACGTGATCACACCTTTCTACTACCTTCTACTCACCTTAATTTAGAGCTTTCCTCCCAAAAAAGCCAGTAAATAAATTCCCTCTTTGCCTCGTATTCCTTACCGGCTACTGCATCAGAATGTACGGTAACTTCCCTACTTTATAGTATAAATAGCAAAGAACCCCGCCCTTTGGTCTCATTAAACTAATTACAGCCGAAACATAATTCTTCTTCTTCTTCATCTCTCGTGTGAATCAAAATAATTTCTATCGTTTTCTCGGGCTTCAAACATTCCATGGCTTCTTTCTACGTGAAGCAAGAAAAACCTTGTTTTGATAGCGACATTGAGAATTTGCGGAAACAAACTTTCGTTGCTCCACCGATCGATATTAGAAGTAGTAGTAGTAGTAGTAGTAGTAGTCGCAGCAGCAGCAGCAGCAGCAGTTCTAGTGACGATTCAGATACTGATAACGCGTTCTTTGTTAATATGCGATCAGAGTTGAATAAGAAACGTAATGTTAACGAATTTAACAATGGTTACTTGTTTGGAAAGAAACCGAAACTCGAGAATACCGCGATTTATCCTAAGTTTCTTTCTTTTATTCCATCGCCTTTGCCGTTGAACTTCGTGCAGCCTGAGACCGTCGCGGAGGCTGAGCCGGTGCAAGATAGTTTGCCGGTAGCGGCACATGCTAATGTGAATATTAATTGTCAAGCGGCTCCGGCTGTGAGGGCTTGTAAACAGTTTTGGAAAGCCGGGGACTATGAAGGAGTCAATGCTGATGACTCTTCAATTAATTCTGGTGATTAAGTTTCTCAATATGTTTTTTTTTGATCGATTTGATTGGTTTTTTTTTTGTTAATCTTTGTGAATCTAGACGACATTAAACACTTGCGAATTATATGATATCCTTTAATGTTGTCTGCGTTGATTGTATAAAATTATGGAGCTTGCGATTTCTTATTAATTATTATTGATTTAAAAGAAGGAATCAACTGGATCTCAGAGTTGTCGACAATTTGTTTCTTTCATGACGAATGAAGAATTGTAAATGGTTTATTTTCTGATGAATGAAGAAAAAGTATATGATTTTTAGGTTCTAGAGATTTGCATTCATGTGAACAAATTTTCCATCGACCTTGTTCTTTTGACATGAAAATTTAAATACTACGCTAACATATAATTTTTATATCTTATCATCAGTTGGAATGGATCATGCCAGGGTGCACCCAAAGTTCTTACATTCAAACGCAACCAGCCATAAATGGGCTTTGGGAGGTAAATAGCGATTGAAGCATGAAAAACAATAACATTGTGTATGTATGATATATTTTAGTACTTATCTTCTGTGCATTTTACTGACTGAATTTTGTGTGCAGCTTTCGCTGAACTTCTGGACAATTCTTTGGATGAGGTATTGGATCACTTTTACTTATCAATCAGTGTCTGAAGCATTTTTACCTTGTAATCTTTCTGACTATCAGCTATTTCCAGGTTTGCCATGGAGCCACTTATGTTAATGTAGATATCATGAAGAATAAAAAAGATGGTTCTAACATGTTGCTAGTTGAAGGTACACTGTCTTATTTTCATGTTTGGTAGCTTTTTAGGGGTTCTTTAGTTCTTCTATTCGCATTGATAAAACCTGAAAAAAGTTTAAGGATGATTTTGTGCCTGATAGGCTTTTGTTTTTGTTTATTATAGAATTGTGTTCAATGTAGTCATACCTGCTGGTTATCAGAATCTTCTATATTTGTGTCTGATACATAGTACCTGTTACTGCTTCTCATGACAATGCTAGGTGGTTTTCTAATTTTGTTCTTTGCAAACAGATAATGGTGGTGGAATGACACCTGATAAAATGAGGCAGTGCATGTCTCTTGGTTATTCTGCCAAAAGCAAAATGGCAAACACCATTGGTCAATGTGAGTTTCTTTATTAATGGGGATATGCTAAGAACCGAACTGAAGTGATTATAAATCTTATTATATATATGTTCAATTAATTGGGTGCTGAACCAGCTCTTACACATTAATTTTTGCATATTAACTTCAGATGGAAATGGATTCAAGACGAGTACTATGAGGCTTGGAGCAGATGTTATTGTGTTTTCATGTTGTAAGGGGAACAATGGAAACAGGTTGGTCCATTAGTTATGAATTAATTTTGCTTTTCAGAATTCTACTTGTAGTGGTTACTATGTCAGTTTATGGTTTTAAACTTTTAGATTATACACTGAGTTTTGTTTCACCACTTGTGACCAGGAAGTTAGTAACAACTTTGGTTTTATTATTCAAGTTTATTTGCAATGATAGAAGTCCAAAACTAATTAAACCTTTTTCATTATTTCAGCCTGACCCGAACTATTGGACTGTTGTCCTATTCTTTTCTGATGGGCACTGGAAAGCAAGATATTGTGGTTCCCATGGTATGTTAGGTCATCTCAACTTATTTATTCTCATTTTAACTCTCATGTTTGGGGTGTACACTGGCTGTATGTATGTGATTCAAAGTACAGACCACTAATTCAGATGCTGTTGTTTGCGTGTTTGGCAAATGATAGTATATCACTTTCTTATTTACATTTTAGCAAATGATAATTGATTTATGTTCTCTGCCTTTTAATTGTTTCTTCTTCTGCAATGATAAGATTGACTATGAGAGAAGGGGAGAAAGTTGGAACATGATGATAAGGTCTTCACTGGATGATTGGAACAGAAATTTAGAAACCATAGTACATTGGTCGCCATATACAAGTGAAGAAGATCTATTTCATCAGGTTTGCGATATTATCCTATTATGTTTACTATTTTTTCAGATGCGGAAAGAAATTGTTTTCTTGGGTTACCGGTTATGTACTTTTTGCTTTGGTACGTTGGTTGCTTCTATCAAAAGAAAAGACAGACCACATGTGAAACCAATTAATTAAATAGAGCTGCATTCTGGACGGTTTGTCATTCTTGCATGAATGTTAGTTCTGAGAGGCCTATTACTCTCTGGATAACTAGATTGTTCAAGTTTAATCCACTTCTGTCATTCTACCTCTGATTGTTTGTGTATCCGGTCATGCTCGTGATTAAGGGTCCAAGAAGGGTTCAGTGTTTATAGTTGTTTTTTGTGCTTTAAGTGTTCAATATTTCAAATGCTGTAGTGATTGTGTGGGTTATTGTTTGTCATATTGAATCTGAAGTAATAAATTCGGTTTGACACTCTTTATAGCTATTTGCATTTATAATATCTTAATTTTCTCTCAACAAATTTGCTTTTGTCGTCGCTTTATGCAGTTCAACTTATTAGAAGATCAAGGTACACGCGTAATTATATACAATCTTTGGGAGGATGATGACGGAAATCTGGAACTAGATTTTGACTCTGATCGAGATGTATGCCCTTAGCAGTTTTACTTTCCTTAGAATTTCACGTAGAACTAAAAGGTTGAATGTTTAGTTTCTCATAGTAGCTTATATTATATCTGATATTATGTTCTGAATGACAGGACATTCAAATTAGAGGAGTCAATAGAGATGAGAAAAACATAGAGATGGCAAAAAAGTATCCCAACTCAAGACATTTCTTAACTTATCGACATTCTTTAAGGGTATGTATTAGTATATGTGTTCTCTACAAAGTACGTATTTCACCTAGTTTAATTTGAAATGATTAATTTTATATATATTTTTTTCTCTTTTCGTTATGCCAGAGCTATGCATCAATTCTTTATCTCAGACTTCCAGCTGGCTTTAGAATTATACTGCGTGGAAAAGATGTCCTGCATCACAACATAATCAATGATATGATGCTGACTAAGGAGATCACATACAAACCTCTGCATCTTCCTGAACGAGTTCCAAGAGATTTGAATGTAATGTTTTAAAAATATTTTGAATCTTGTTTTGTTTAACTTCCAGCTTGGCATAACCTTGTGTCTGTTTATTAGATGGTTGCAACTGTGACAATCGGGTTCGTGAAGGATGCTCGATATCATATAGATGTTCAAGGATTTAATGTTTATCATAAGAACAGACTTATAAAGGTTAGTTTCATGTTTCGCTAAGCATTTAATGCATGACAAGGATTAAATAATTTCTCTTGATTATTAGAATTTTGTTTTGGTCATTGACCGGTAATGTCATGCATACAGCCATTCTGGAGAGTCTGGAATGCTGCTGGAAGTGATGGTCGTGGGGCTATAGGTAATCGTTAATTGTTTTTGTTTTGCTAAATACTTGTATTTAGACAGTGTTAGGCCTCTTGTTACTAAGGTTTATAGTTGGAAGAATAGGAAGGCACCCACAGTATCCAAACCAGGAGAAGGGCAGGATAGCATGAGTGACACTGAGGGATTAGTAGGACTGGAGAATTAG
>WYDK02000051.1:10985862-11006063 GCA_009867345.2 Toxicodendron radicans
TAATTAAATTCTTTTGGTCTACTCTCCTCTTACCTAACTTATTCTCTTATATCTCACAACAAACAAACAAATATTATCCATTTATATGTAACTTAGTGATAACGATGAGTAAAAAGGATTGTGTATGATTTTAACTCACAATCTCAAGTTTAATTTTTTATTAAAATAAAAGTTTTACATTTACTTATGATTTATCTGAATGATCGTAACGATGAGTTGTTGTAAGATAACTTCGTTTAATGATTAGTCGATAATTTGTGCCCATAACAACGTATTGTTTTCTTTTACAATGAAATAGATGATGCAATTAGAATTCTATTGATCAGATTATAATCAAGTTCTTAAAAATAAGTTACACAAATTAAATATGATGTACTTTTGGCCCACAACATAAACTAAATTTGTCGATAAATTTAAGGAAATAGAAACCCAGATGAAAGTATTGTTGTTAACACAAATAAATGTGAAGATTAAAAAGACATAATCTAAGTAAAGTTGTCTTGTGTCATAACTAACTGTAAGACAAGTACAGAACGTAACCGGAGGCTATATATAACGTTACCCTTGTGCGTTCCGCCTGTCCCGCCAATTGACACGTACACACGTATACTGGTTTATCTTTTTACAACGTTATTGTCTTGACTCCCCGGTGAAAAAAAAAGTGGTGATTGGATAAAAAATTAAAGATGGAAACTTGAGAAAATCTAGAGGGGAGTTTCTATTTTTATTAATACGGTCAAACTTTGTAGAGTCTGAGTGGGCAGAGATTGTTATAAATATATTGCATTTTTATGTACACAGTAGTGTTCAGGAAGCCGAGGACAAAGCCGGCTCTGTTTCACTTCAAAAAACTTCTCTCTATCTCTTTCTATCATCTCTGCTTAGCCAATACCAACTCAAAGTTTTCATCTTTGGATTCATTTGTTTTTGTTTGGTGGGAGATACATAGATGTTTTGTTTTGTTTTGTTTTGTATTGGGATATGAACCGTTGATTGAGTGTGGATAAATCTGATTTTTTTTTTTTTTATCTTTGGGAAGAGAAGGATTTGAATAGGTTTTGATTTGATTTGAGGAGATGGGTTGTTTTCCTTGTTTTGATTCGAGGGAAGAAGAGAAGTTGAATTCAGTTAAAGAATCGGATGATCAAAAGCAAGGCCAACCTACTGTTTCTAATAACATTTCCAGGTTGCCTTCTGGTAAGTTTTGTTTATAATTTATGTGTTTTCTTGTTGTTATGTTTTTTGGCTATTTGGTTGATTGATCTGATCTGGGTTTATTTGATTTATTGATGGTTGAGATAAGAAGCTGATGATGCCCTTTTTATTCGATTACTTTTATATTGTTTATTTTGTGTAGTTCTGCTTCATTGATCAGGTTGATTAGATTTAGGAGGTAGCATCATTCTCTTCATTTTGTGGATTATAACTTGATTGATTTTTGTTTCAAAGAATTTTATAACTTCAGATTATGGATTGGGATAACTGATAAGTGAGATCTCATGATGAATTTGGATCACTTGGGCTGATCTGATTGGTAATTTAGTTAGTGGGATTGGAAACATCAGTTTAATTTAAGGTCAGATATTGAAAATATATAAATTTAGTACAATCATCTTTACTTACTATGATTAAAGTTTGAGTGCATCGTCGTTGCTTAATGATTTGGATGAAATTAGTGTAATTAAGCTTTCATCTTTTGACCAATGTGGTAGAAATTACTAGTCTTCCCTGTCTTTTCAAATTTAAGGAGCTTAATTCTTGACCTTAGATTGTCTGGTTGGCATAAGATGGTATCAGCGATCCATTATTCTTTGTTTTGATGGAACCTGCAGGAAGAGAGAGACTCAGATCAAGAAGCAATGGAGGGTCTAAAAGGGAACTGCCAGTTCCCAGGGAACTTCCTGGTGGTGCCAATATCGCAGCTCAAACATTTACTTTCCGCGAGCTTGCAGCTGCAACCAGGAATTTCAGACCAGAATGTTTCATAGGGGAAGGGGGTTTTGGACGTGTATACAAAGGGCGGCTTGAGAGCACTGGCCAGGTAAATTATTCTATTTTTGCTTTTTTCAGCTATCAAATCTGAATCAGAGTATATAGTTGAAATGAATAGACATTATATTATACCTGGATTTACTGGCATTAGGTCTTTCATTCTTGTTGATTAATTTATCTTTACCTACCCTATAAAGAAAGAGGAGGAAATTCCTAGACTGAAATAGCATGATGATTACAGCAAATTGAGGACAAGTATTTGGTGAAAATAGAATGTTTTTGAATAAATTTTACTATCCACTAGTGGATATGTTCGCCAAATATGTTCTAAATCCCTTGTAGACCACCAAGTTGGTGAATCCATTTAATATGGTCAGGAGAATTAAATATTTGCAGAACATCATCTATATATTTTGCCAGAAAAAAATTAAGGATAAAATTATCAAGTGGCAAGGCTTCTCAGGGCTTTGAATTGTGGAATTTTTGTTGGCAGATACCTCTTTTTCTGAAATTCTTCACCATAATTGATTCTTGAGCCCATACCTTACACTCTGACATGATGGAATTTGTGGAGTTACTGTTATATCTTGATGTAGTCGACCTTTCTGGAAAGTGAGCAGCAATCTCTCTGTGTTCAAATGTGAATTCTCTATTAAAAAATCTAGTGAACATTTGATTTAATGTTGCTATTAAGTTCCTATTGCTGCATGCTATGCATCAGCTGTGGTTACTTTCTTAACCACTTAAACGGAACAAATGTGAAGAAGATGTAACTACACCATACTATTTATTTGGATAATTAATTCCTTGCTTTTACCGAAGCTACAATGCATGATAAGATTCACCATTTGAAAATTGTAATAATTCCAAAGAGATCACAAGTACTTTAGCCAAAGTGAGACAGGTCAAAGATTTAGACTATATGACTAAGTTTTCATGAGATTATAATTGAAATTATGAGATTTTACTCACGTGCTTCCATGGTACCTCTGCAGCTTCTGGTCTTGATGGGAATTTGTTGACTTCTGTATAGAGTAGTGAATATGTTTTTGATTTCTCTGACTCTGTTTGCTCTTTGCAGGTTGTTGCTGTCAAACAATTGGATAGAAATGGCCTTCAAGGTAATAGGGAATTTCTGGTGGAGGTCCTCATGCTCAGCCTTCTTCATCACTCAAACCTAGTGAACCTTATTGGATATTGTGCTGATGGGGACCAGCGGCTCCTTGTCTATGAATTTATGCCCTTGGGATCTCTGGAAGATCACCTTCATGGTAATATTTTGTTGCACTTCTGAGTTTCCAAAATTTGATGTTATATCATTTGTTCATAGTTTCACGCACACCTTGCACGACTATAGAATCTATCGGAATTTTATTATATATGAATCCTATTAGTAGCCCGTTTGAGATGAATAAGTGCAGTGCAATGAGAGGTGACTTACTGCTTGCTGAAATGATGAGATGGATTTTGGTTGATTGGATAGGATATTAGAAGAAATTCAGATCCTATGTTTAGTGAAAGCCCACAAATGGGGTAATAATATGTTGCCAATAACAAGTAGTTGAGATGCCTTTGTTAATAACTCATTCTTGTTATGTTGGTTGAATCAGTGCTACTGATATAAACAACCAAGCAATAGGTAGGGTTGCTGAAATCCTTTTTGATGGATATATGTTTTTTGCCTTATACTATCTGGATTGCTCTCTTAGATGTGTTTGTAAACATTAGGTATTGGCTTATAAATAAGAAATAAATGAATAGTGAGCTATCATGGAAGAAGGGGTGGTATTGCCAAATAGGTAGACACAACTTAAATTATGGATTTTTGATACTCATTTCATTCGATCGTTTTGCTGTCAACACTTGCAAGTTGCCATATACTGCAAACTTTGAATTTGTAGAATCTTGATGTAAAAAGTATGTGTTTATGAATACGGACGGGTGTTAGAAAGCAAAAAGAAAAATAAGTTATTATATTTCAGATATTAACATTCTTCATAAAGTTGGGTCTATTAAGCGCCACGGGGTGCTGTAATTGCAGTTTTATGTTCCTTAATATATTTTTATTTATTTTTAAACCTTTTAAATTGAAAGTGTTTGTTGTTCGATGGAAATAACTGTTGATTTCTTCGTTACAGATCTTCCACCAGACAAGGAACCACTTGATTGGAACACAAGAATGAAGATAGCAGCTGGTGCTGCCAAAGGTTTGGAATACCTTCATGATAAAGCAAATCCTCCAGTTATTTATAGAGACTTTAAGTCCTCCAACATATTACTTGATGAAGGATTCCATCCTAAGCTTTCTGATTTTGGGCTTGCAAAGCTTGGTCCAGTTGGAGACAAGTCACATGTTTCCACCAGAGTTATGGGAACATATGGTTATTGTGCCCCCGAGTATGCCATGACTGGACAATTAACAGTAAAATCTGACGTCTATAGTTTTGGGGTGGTCTTCTTAGAGCTGATTACTGGACGAAAAGCCATTGACAGTACCCGACCTCATGGAGAACAGAACCTAGTCACATGGGTAACATATTTAAATGTTGTGAAATGTAGTTACAACTTTTCTGATTGTTCTATAACCGTGTGTCCAGCTGAAAGTTCTGTGATTTCTTTATAATTGAGACTGGTAGTGGTTTTATGCATATACAGGCACGTCCGTTGTTCAATGATCGAAGGAAATTTGCTAAATTGGCTGATCCACAACTTCAGGGCCGGTACCCAATGCGTGGTCTCTACCAAGCTCTAGCTGTCGCATCAATGTGCATCCAAGAGCAGGCTGCCACTCGTCCTCTGATTGGGGATGTGGTTACAGCCCTCTCTTATTTGGCAAACCAGGCATATGACCCTAATACTGCTTCACATGGGTACAGAGGTTCTGGGGATAAGGATGACAGAAGAAGCAGAGATGATAGAGGTGGAAGAATATTAAGAAACGAAGAAGGGGGAGGATCCGGATGCAGATGGGACTTGGAAGGGTTGGAGAAGGAAGACTCCCCAAGAGAAACCGGTAGGATGTTAAACAGGGATTTAGATAGAGAACGAGCTGTTGCCGAGGCCAAAATGTGGGGAGAGAATTTGCGAGAAAAAAGGCGACAAAGCGCCCAAGGCAGTTTCGATGGCAATAACGGTTAGTTGTTACCACTCTTAGCATTCTTATCAGACAGTGGAAGAAACATTGGAAGCTTAGCTATAATTCCAGCGGGTTCATCCAAACAGCTTGACAATGCTTCTCTCACTTCTGAGCGGGCATCATAAGAGACTTGGTGCAACCATGTTTAAACTTTTTTGTCCTGTTTATCGTTTTTTGTTTTCTTTGATTGGAACATAGAGGACGAAGATGATTATGATTATGTAAAAGAGTGTACATTATCTGCTAGGAGAGTGAAAGCAGAACAAGACGTATTTATAAAAATTTTTGAGAGTAAACACGTCTTGCTCATCTTGTGCTTCTGCTTGCTCATGTTCTCTGTATCTTGTAGTCTTCTTCAAAACACACTTTGCCAACTAATTGACGTAATTTTATCAAACACTTTCTTATGTCAATCTTAATAGTTTATTTATGCATACACAAACTTTCTATACAACCCGTTGATTTAGTTAATTTGTCATTTGCTTTACTACCTAACACTGATATTTGCTTTTTATCTTGTCTGGTCGCCTTCTTGCCACTTGTTCGTTCTATTTAACAACTTGGCATCAAAGATCTGTCACTTCCATATTATATTACATTTCCTTCTGATTGATTAAATTTCTATCGCTGAGTGCTGAAGTTTGAGATTATCTGCAAGGTACAATAATATAAAGTGGGAGTACCATAACGAGTTCCATCTGGCACAGAATAGGTGGAGTGTTGTCTGTTGGAGTCATGAATTTTCAACTTGCTCCAACAATTAAAACATAGAACTTCCTTGAAAAGGGTCCATCAAATATCGAAGGGGACTGCCTTGGTTCACGCTTTTGATTCCAAGTGTTCAGCTTGGTCATTTCTAGCCCATTAGTTTTTATAGGGCATCTAAATTATTGATTGTTCAATCAAAGATTCATGAACTAGCAATTGTCAATTTACAATTTACTCAAAATTGAAAGCACGAATTGTTATGTTTCTATCTTGCAAGCGGTGACATTTATTAAGATACTGAACAGTATACATAAACACAAACTGGGACAGTCGCTGTATTTGTATATATGCGAAGATTCACATAACAAGGTTATTAAACAAAACAAAGGACAATTATGAGAGTAGCTTAATTAAGCTTTCATTATCGATTCATACATACAGTGCAAAATTAACAAGAAAGGGAAAAAGACAAAGCTTCTTTTGGGGTGTGAGAAGTAGGTGGGAATTAAACGGCTGCACATAATTCATTTTGTTGGACGTCATCCTTTAACATTACTTCAAAGGTTTTCTCGGCTTTCTGGGGCTCCTCTATTTGTTCATTCTCTTTGGCATCTTCATTCACAATATCTCCATTTACTTTGGTTTCAACTTGAATATCAACAGGATATACTTCAGAAGCTCCCAATGTGCTGAGTATAACAATGTTCTTTAAGGGTTCTGCAGGTAGCTTTTTCTCCTCTATGACCTTACTGGCGTTCTTGTAAATCGTGTAAAGGACCATCTGGAGTAAACCCAAGACGAAACCCAAGATGTTTGGGAGCTGGAGTATCATTAAAAAACAAACAAAAAATTAGAAAAATTAATATAACAGAAAAAAAAAAAAAAAGTATCTAACGAAGGAAGATTTAAACTTACAGCTATGCAAATATCCTTCTGGAAAAGGCCATAACCGAACCACATAATTGCACTCAACGTAAGGAAGAATGATAAATTGAATGGCATGAACTCAACACTTTTGGTTCGAATAACTTGTGCCTACAAAACAAAACAAAAAAAATTAATCAACCGAATGATTATAAACTACCGTAAAAAAAGGAATCCTTTTAATTAAGTTTGGTATGTTGATTAATACTCACCACGATGCTCAAGGGTGCTGCAAAAACACTCACAGAGAAGGCAACACAAATCCAACCAAGAACTTGGATCCGAGTATCACCATGAATAAGGTAGTGTGTAACGATGAGTATCAGAAAGAAAGCTACCAAGTTCATTAAAGCAAATATTCTGATAGTTGATTTCTGCAGTCATATAATTAATTAGGTCAGTTGGTTGTTGAATGTCACATAATTAAAAAAAAAAGTGTCATTTTCCGTCTTAATTACCCGGCCGTCTTTTGGTGCATAAGCAATGTACATGATGATGTAAATGGTCTCTACAAAACATCCAAAGGAGTTGATGGTGATGAGAAGAAAGGCATCTTCTTTAAGCAATGCATAGTAGAGCCATAGCATTGAACTGAACAACGCTACAAGGTAAGGCAAGGATTGGAAGCTCTCCGTCGATTTCTTTTTGAAAATACGATAAAATGTTGGCCTGCGAAAAGCATATAACTAATTATATTTCTTGTCATATCAAAGCATATATGTAAAGATAATATTCCGTTTCTTTTCAAATTGAAAAAGATAAAAATAGGTAAACACTTACACAGGAGCAAGATACACAAGAATGGAGATGACGTTACCTGACAAACATCAATCAATCAACAAAAAGATTTCATTAGATGAATTCATACAGCAATAGACAAAATTATTATACATAATACAAAAAGTTCCTAAAATCTTTTTAAAACAAATATTAATTAATAGGTTAGTTTTAGTAATGAAAACACGTAAACATGATTATGATTATCAACTTATTATTACTACGACAACAACGTGTGTGTATAGTTGAACAGTATTTAACTAAGAAAAAATTTTAATGGTTCATTAGTTTTCACTTTTATGCATAAAATATGAACGATCGATAAGTTACTGTGAGGAAGGTTGATCATCTTTTACATGCCCGCCTCAATTTCACCAAAAAAAAAAATATTATATTCAAAGTGATTCTCATGTGTTATGTTAAAAATATTATAACTATTCCACTGTGGAACAAACTATCTGAGAAATGATGAACAGACTGGAAACTTAATATGAACCAGAACTACGGATAGATTGAAGGGAGTAACGAAAATGGAGAAAACTAGATGCATGGCATGGTTATATATATATATGTGTGTGTTATGTGGGCATTAGTTTTATACCTAAGACGCCAAATGCAACCCCCCATTGATGGTGGCTAATACCCATGAGAGCCATCTCTTCAAAATGAACAAACAAAAAAGAGAAGATGAAATGAAAGAAGGCAGGCTAGCTCTTTCTCTTTCTCTTTCTCTTTCGCTCTATCTAGGCTTTGGAGCACCCTCAAGATCACATGCAAAAACTGCAGTGAAGGCAATGAGGATGGTCCTAATAGGTTCAGGAAGCGGCCTTTTTATACACAAAATTATTGACACACACACACAAACAGAGTAATGGAAAAAAGAAGAGTGTGTGCGTATTGAACTCATTCTTGTTGCATGACAAGTGGAGGTTTATTAGGTGGCGTTGCTTAAAATCATTCATCCAACTATTTTTTCACCCCCACGTGCCTCCCAATTCGCGTGTCACCTATTCCAACCATATGGCATTTTTTTTTTCACCATTTTTACTCTAATACTTAAAACCCAATTAATAACATAATATTTTTATTTACTTACCATAATTAAACCCTTAACATTGAAGGTGTAATAAGGAAGACAACGCGCCATGAGAAAAGCGTGACATAATAGTTTGAGAAAATTATATTATAATAAGAGTTGTGTTTTTACGTTACTGAGTGAGAGACCGCAAAGGTGTCCTAAGTAGGGCTGCCATTCACGTGACCTTTGGGAGATACAGAGACCTTAAAAAAGCCGTTTCTTTTTAATGAGAGATGAATAAGTGGAAAAAGGTGGAACAGAACACGCCACGCCGCGTCAGCCCTAGTTAGATGGGTTTTTTTTTATTTATTTATTTATTTTATTTTTGTTTGATAGTATTTCGGGTGTTCATGCAAAAGCAAAGGAAAAAAGGGTTTCGTGTGTGAGAGGATGATGAAGATCTGATGACTTTTTTCTCCTTGAAGCCATTTGTTTTTCTGCAGTTATTTGAAGCTTTGAAGTAATGGACAAAACTAATGACATAACAACAATCATGATGTTGTTATTGTTTCTTGTTTTTATTATCATACGTAAGTTTAAGAATGCTAGGTGGAGATTCAAGGATTCGCCAGATAATTCATATATAGCTCTCACTAAAAGAAAGAGTCTTGATGCTTTTAATTTCTGATTTCTCTTCTCTTTCAGCTGCAGTTAATTTCTGCAGTTATTAATGTTACTAGTATTAATGCGCTTCATCCCCATTTGGATAATTTTTTTGTTATATCCTTCTTTAAAGTTGAACTTTTTATCTTGTTCTTGTCTGGTTAATAATTCATCTCATCCAAAGGGGGGAATGACGAAATGAGAAGTGATGGGTTGATGATGATTTTAATAAGGAATCAGTCTCTTTCAATTGGTTAATTTGTCTGAGCTTTAATTTAATATTAATTAAAGATGATTTAACATTCAGCGTAAAACTGAACACACTACCATTATCATTATTGTGAATTAATTAGTGGGGAATTAAATATGGTAATTCAAAGTGGAGGTTCACTAAATAAAGAAACTAATTAATGGCTCCCACAATCAGCACGTATAGATCTTCATCAGAAGATTCTTGGAACTGCAATTATATGATTTGATATCAGATGAACAAGTAACGCGTGGCATATATAATTTGGAATGAAAGACATCTCCCCGACTCCTATAATTGAGAAATAATCTAGCTGGCTGTTTGCATGCAGAAACAAGATATGTGATCGAACCCTTCAAAGTATAAGATGATCGATGATGTTGAGTCAAATGAAAATTTTCGATTTTTGTGGCTAAATTTGAGTGTTGTTTCGGATCCCCACCCAGACACTTCACCAATATCATTTCATTATCGATCGAGGAACAAAAGATAAGGTTGGTGGGGTAAACAAGAAGACAATGACTACCCCAGCATTTAATAAAGCCAGCTATATAGTTTAATTAAATCTTTAATGAAATTATATTTTGTTGGGAAATTGCTGGCTACAAACTGGAAAGGACCAATATTCTAAACAAGGTAAACATGATGATAATCTTGTATTAACTTAATATAATGGAAATTTCATATGTTCTTTTTATGGTTAATTTAATTACGTGTGTAAGTAAGCTCGAGGTGTTTAATTATATATATCTATATATATATATACATAACTTTCCGCCGAAATTCAAGCAAATTGAAGACAAAATAACAACATATTTCGTCTATGACCAATAATTCTTTCTTTGGTCCTAAATGTTATTAAATTGAAATAATTGATCATAAAAGAAGGAAATCATGCATGATCAAAAGCTGAACCTAAATATGTCGTATAAGCTTCCGTACACAACTCTCTATGTCAATCATTTGCAAATATGATATGATATGCTTTTAAATTCTAATCCAATCTTCTAACAATATGATTATCTCTAAACTCTAATTACCTTTTATTAATATTGATTAAAATTTGCCACGAATATTACATCATACGAAGAAAACTTTATTTGGTAATGTTTTCCGGCCAGATATTTTCTTTAAAAAAACATTATACACGAGATAAATATAAAAAAAAAAAAAGTGGTTTAATAATTGGAGTTGTTATATGAAAAGTAGTTTGATTTAACACTGCTTCTTACGTAATCAAGATCAAAGCACTTAAAAAAAAAACATAAAAATAATTAAATATATTTTTTCTTTCATTTTAAAATACAAACCGGTTCTATGGTGTAGTGGTTAGCACTCTGGACTTTGAATCCAGCGACCTGGGTTCGACTCCCGGTAGGACCTTTTATTTTTTTCTCTTTTTCATTTTCTTTTAAAAAATTAAACAATTTTTCTTTCTAATTTTCTTCAAACTCTAAATTTTTTCCTTGACTGTTCTTACACTTTCTTTCGGACCAAACACATGGAAGAGAAATACAAAACCCTTGAGATAGTTGAGAAAACCCCCAACTCTCGAGTCGTCTACCTATACCTAAACCGTCCATCGCAGCGCAACGCGCTGTCACGTGACTTCTTCTCCGAATTTCCCAAGGCCTTATCTTCGCTCGACCAAAACCCTAATGTCAACGTAATTGTCCTCGCCGGCTCCGGCGATCATTTCTGTTCCGGCATCGACCTAAAAACGCTAAATTCCGTCACTGATGACTCCTCTACTGCCGACCGCGGGCGCTCCTCCGAGCGTCTCCGGCGAGATATCAAGTTTTTGCAAGACGCGATCACCGCCATCGAGCTGTGCCGGAAGCCGGTGATTGCCGCTATCCACGGGGCGTGTATTGGAGGGGGCGTTGATATTATCACCGCCTGTGACATTAGGTTTTGTACGAAAGATACCTTTTTTTCTGTCAAAGAGGTTGACTTGGCAATCACGGCGGATCTCGGCACGTTACAGAGGTTGCCCGGGATCGTTGGGTTTGGTAACGCGATAGAGTTAGCGTTGACGGGTCGAAGATTTTCGGGTTCCGAAGCCAAGGACTTGGGTCTGGTTTCTCGGGCTTTCGGATCGAAGACAGAATTGGATGCGAGTGTGAAAGCTGTTGCTGAGGGTGAGTTCTTAATTTGTTTTCTGGTTTGATCTTTTACATGCAATTTCAGGATTAAATTGGTGGTAATATAGCAAGTTAGGCGGGAAAATTACACACTTTGAATAGAGAGAAACACCAATAAACCTTAATACATAAATGGAATGATAATTACTGGTCTCATAGGTCTACTTGTCCCATGAATACATGATTAACTTTTGGGACTGATTTTGTTGTGTGGTCAATTTTGAAGAGGTTTAAACATGGATTTGGGAATATAATCCCTTGAAATAGTCTGGGTTAGTTTGGTGTCCCTGCTCGATTGTATAAAATCTTTCCTGGGTGAAGATTTTTTTCTGATAATGTTCAATGAGACAAATATAAGACCTCCAATTGTATATTTGTATTGAACTGAAACTAGGTTATCGTACCATGTTTAATTTTTGCGAATAATATTGGTACTTCTTGTGCGATTATCTTATGCATTTTTTGAAATATTTTTAGTCATTGTGTTTCTTAATTTCTGTTACTTTTTGGTTTTTTCATGACAATTGTGCAGACTCTATAGAGTTCCTAGTTAGCTTTTGCTCATATTTGCCCTTTACGAATGCCATAACTAGACCAGCATCACTCAGATTTAAGCATTGTTAGGATAAATGAACCAAGCTATTTTGAAGATTGAGGGACGATCAAATAACATGTTTATTGTTTTGAAAAGCACAGTTAGATCATAAAAATCATGTATTATCTGAAGCTAATTGTCTGATTTAGTTTTTATGATTTGCCTGGATGCCACGAACATATGTAGTTAGAGGTTACTTCTTTGATATGCCTGTACAGGGTTTTTGTCTCCTCATTGGCCAATCTTAAGTTGAGAAATTACCTTAATAAATTGCTTTTGATAGGAATTGCTGCGAAGTCTCCTCTAGCAGTCACTGGGACAAAGGCAGTGTTACTAAGAGGCCGAGACATGACTGTGGATCAAGGTTTAGATTATGTTGCAACTTGGAACTCTGCTATGCTTTTATCCGATGATCTAATGGAGGCAGTGTCAGCGCAAATCCATAAACGAAAAGCTGTTTTCGCGAAACTCTAATGGTGGGCCATGCATTTGTGTGAGGTGTTGTTCATTTTGTCTCCCTAGATCTTGAACTCTTGATTTGGGATAGGACCAGATTATAAAAAAAGCTACCCAAGATGTTCGTCTATGTCAAATGTTGTATACGAGAATAAGCATTTTAACCATGAGATACTATTCCACGCACAATTTTACACCATAGAAAAGAAATAATATTGTTTATCTAATTTCTACAATAAAACTACATTTTTCCGCATGTATATATGGGATGTACAAACAGAAACAGAGCATTACGCCATTGCGGTTAATCTTCTTTCTATATCTGGGTTGGAAACATCTTAGCAAAGAGTGCACAACCCATTGGTTATTATTCTTATAGAAAAAAGGATTACTCTTGATTATCCCTTCTATTTTTCGGCAACTGACGGCAGAACCTAGTGAATTCAGCTCTCATGTATTGTGCTGTTGATTTCATGGTGCAGAAGACACTGAAGAATGAGTACTGTAAACTCTTAATCTATGAAGAGTAATCTTATTTGAGTTCCGTTCTTGATTAGAAACTTGTTCCCCATGTTGCGTACAAGCGGCGTACTTCACGCCCCCACTTTTCATGATTTACAGCAACTTTCTCTCCTGAATTTTGAACCTTTAGTCGTGAATCATTGACAATCTAAACATGTTGAAAAAGAGTAATCTCAGTTACGTCTTTTGTGAGTGAATGAAGGTGGAAACAAAAATCTTCATACCAAGGAAATCAATTATAATATTAAATATATCCCATGTTATCCTCTTAATTTTTATATTCCGAATAATTTGACATATTTATAGATATACATTTTATAATCGCGTGATCTATTAATAAATTATCGTGTGATTGATATAATAAAATGATCAATATTAGGTTCACAATCTAATTTCACAAACTTTTTCTTACATTCTAACTTGACAGTTTGCAAGTCGCAATTAGTTTGGTGGGATCTGTCTGACCAATTTACTAACTGATCAATTGAGAGTTTTTATGTTGCGATTGTGAGCGAAACTTTGTAAAATTAAGTTAGATCAATCTTTTTCCTAATATAATAGTGTTCCTTTCTTTTTTGTATTTATGGTATTGGCTTCATGGTTATTTGAATTCCATGTATTCTCTTAAGAAGCACCTTTCTTGATTATACAAAGAGGGCAACATGGACGGTGCTTAGTAAATGTAGAGTGCAATCAGAAAATGAAGTATGTTCCCATCTTGCGTACCACCGGCGGACTTCATGCCCCCCTTTTCATGATCTGTAATACCTTTGTCTCCTGAATTTTGAACCTTTACTCGTGAATCATTATAATGTGTCTTTACTTTGATTTTATAATTAGAAGTGCTGATTTCAATTTTCAACTGCTTCACTATTTTAACATGTTGAAAAAGAAGAGTAAAAAAAAATCATGCAATTTTCAGTTTTGTCTTTTGTATTTTGATCACATGGAAATCAAATCAATTATAATATATCCTAAGTTACCCTCTTAATTTTATATTCCAAATAATCTCACTGATATTGATTTATAGATAATACATTTTATAATCACATGATCCATAATTACTTATCTTTGTGATTGCTAATGTATAACATATTAAAAGTATTATTGATTGTGAAGATCGTATTATGAAAACTATCAAGTTGCAGTAATTAGTTTAGACCAACCTTTGAGTAGGTCAAGTGGTCGGATGAGCGTTGGGATGTTTGATTAAGGGGTACGGTTTCAGGTTCGAATCTTTCGTCTCTTAAGATTTAAACAAGTGATTATGACGATGAGATATTGTGCTAGATACTTACAAGGATTAATTGATGTCTGTGCAAGTTAGCCCAAACACCCAATTTAAAAAAAAAAAAAAAAACTGTTGGCTTAAGAGTACTAGATGAGCCTATTCATAAATAATCATACTGTAATTATGCATTTGTATTATCACATACAATGTAGTATTGTAAAATTATTGTATGTGATCTTGTTATGTTATTCATAGTATCAATTCATAATTTATATGTAAATATCATGTTATAAGACCCATTATGAACTAATCATTTATGTATAACTGTCACTTAAAATGATATGGATTTTGGGATTGCAGGAAATTTGCATTTGTTACCATTAGTGAACCAATATATTGGATTGGACCGTCGGCCAGGGCACTTAATTCCTGGACCTGGTGATGAGATTTCGGCGCACGCTTTCAAGACCATTGGGCCGAAGATTTTGGAGAACCGCTCACCTTTACCACTCCTCTCAAGCAATGCAGGAAAGTTGGATTCAATTAATGTTTAGCATGTCATTCAATCGGTAGTGCATTCCACTCGTAAAGTTCCCATAACCGAATTATTTAACAGCTTTTTCTTTTGGTTGGAAGAGTATGAACACTATTTAAATACCCCACTCTTAGAAATTAGAATCATGTGGATGAACTGTTTGATTTGATCAATAAAATCAACATGCTAAGAACCTCGTGGCAACTATTAAAAGATGGGCCAAGAGTCAGCAAACACACCCAAGTGGGTTACAACAGTGCTAATAGTCATCTGCTTAAAGGCCTCCCAATGGACTTCCTTTGTATTTGGACCCACCCCTCACATTCATCCACTAAAGCTAAGACCTCACTTCCAACTACTCATGGGTGGTCTGATGCTACTTCTCTGTCGAGTTTCGCAGGCCTTAATATAAGTGATTATTGAAGAGTTTAGTTGGACACCCGATCATTAATAAAAAAAAAAAAAAAAAAAAGGAGCCGCACTTTCATTTACCCAACCAAAAGTGGAGAAACATTTCCATGTCCATCCTTTCAAAGTCAAGAAAAATACAGACAACATTCCATCTCCAATTTGGGAATTGCGATCTTCGCTGGACTCCATTAGCACCATCATGAATGAATACATTGCATGCATTAACCATCGTCACTTTTTCTTCACTTTGTTATCTTTTCTACCCTACCGCCTGACAAAACCAAATAAATAGAGGCAAATGAAAATGAAATTATTTATATTTATTACAAGAGAGTACGTGTGTTCTTTCGATGATGTCGAATAAACACGTAGATTTCTGAAGAAATCTACGTGTGTTGTTTTGATGATCGAGAACGAGAAGCATCTATAATTTTAAGTAGACCCATCTTGTTTCATATTATTGCTTTCTGGCCCATGCTTCTCATTCTAGAAGCTTGAACGTTCAACCATTTCTCACGAGACATGCACCCTTTCTATTGCACAAAATTTAACAAAAAAACGTTAAAAAAAGATAAGAACTAGTGGAATATTCCTTTATTCCATCCAATGAAAATCATACCAACCGTTTAAATACCACCCTCCTGTGTTACCTTCTAACCAAGCTCGAAATCTCCATTGTCCTCTGCTTCTCTCATTCTTGACAATTTAATAAAATAAATAACAAAAATGGCTCTCAAAGCTGTTCATGTCTCCGATGTTCCCAATCTTGATCAAGTCCCTGATAATGTCGCATTAAACTTCTGCGCAACCCGGTTCTGCAACGGTAAAGTTTCATTTTATGAATCAAATTTTGATTTTTATGTACGTAAATATTTTTGTTTTATATACAGGAGCTTAGTTGAGTTTTTGTTGTTTTTAAATTATCAGGTGTTAATGGTGATGGCGATGAAGTAAAGGGTAGCTTTAAGTTTCCAAAATTTGTTGTGATGGGACACAGAGGAAGTGGAATGAACATGTTGCAGTCAGCTGATAAAAGAATGAAATCAATCAAAGAGAATACAATTCTTGCCTTCAATGCAGCCGCTAATTTCCCTCTTGGCTTCATTGAATTTGACGTTCAGGTTAGTCTTATATCATTTTCTTTAATTCTTCCTTCTTTAAATTTAATTTCCCGATCGTTTTCCGGCGAGTTTCTTCCGTTTCTTTAACGTCGTTTTCTCTTAATAAGGGTTTTGACCGAGTCTGGTATGTGTCAAGAGTTGCACGTGGACTAAATGGGTTTCATGTGATGTCTAGAAACCCACCACGTCGCGCTCAATCCCAGCCCTTTTATCTGTCTCTATTCGCCGCGAAACTGATGCCTTTTAACAGGAGCCTGAGATTAGACACGTGTGTTTGGTCCCTTTTTCTCCGGTGGTTGTTGATTTTTTTTTATCTAGGAAGTTGAGTCGTCGGTCATCTTATCCAAACTCCAAGCCACGGTGTAGTAAATAAGAATAGATATAGTTTGTGTTTCTTTAATCGTGTTAATGGGAATTTAATTTCTGCAGAATTTTAATGGAGGGATACTGATTAGTTTACTTGTCTTTTTGTCTTTCTTATTCTTTTTTTTGCTTTTACTATTGGTTGGGTGAGCAAAGAACCTTTTGTTGTAAACAAAAAAACCATATTTGTTACAGGTGACCAAAGATGACTGTCCAGTCATTTTCCATGACAATTTCATCTTCACTCAAGAAAAGGTTAGTGCCTTTTACATGCTTCATATAAACCATGTTTCTGAATATCCATCTCTATGACTTCAGAGATTATCCTTTAGAAATTTTGATTTATTTTGATTTGGGTATTTGATTCTAGGGTCTAATTGTTCAGAAAAGAGTGACTGACCTCAGTTTAGAAGAATTTCTTTCATATGGACCCCAGAAAGAGCCTGGAAAAGTAAGTGTCATATTCTATTGCCTCCTTTTGAATGTAGATGGATGGTATATCAGGTTATTTTTACTATCATTCACTAAAAACTTGTCATATGTTTCTTAGTTTTTGAAACCCTTAATTATGAGGATAGCTCATGACATGTTTCGTGTAAGTTTTTCTCCTTGTTAAAAAGATGGATTCAAATTGAAAGTCATTACTTATTCTGTTGTTAATAAAAATTCAGGTGGGGAAGCCTATGTTTAGAAAACTTAAGGATGCAAGAATTTTTGAATGGAAGGTTGAAAAAGATGCTCCTCTATGTACATTGCAAGAGGCTTTCGAGAAAGTTGATGACTCGTTAGGCTTCAATATTGAATTGAAGTTTGATGATCAGATAGATTACAAAGATGAACAACTTTCACATATACTTAAAGTTATCTTGCAGGTATGCATTGCTTCCTTATTCTGTTTATGCCTTAAATTCGTTTTAATCCGTACATACTAATCTAGTACAATGTTAAAAAAATTTATGGAGCAGGTGGTATTTAAGCATGCCAAGGACAGACCCATCTTCTTTTCGAGCTTTCAACCCGATGCTGCTCTGTTGATCCGGAAACTGCAGAGCACTTACCCTGTAAGTTAAGATAGATATAAAGGTTGAATTTACTGATTTCATTTATTTGATTCAGAACCTAAAGTTTATTTTGGGTAATGCTGCTGTTCAGGTGTTCTTCTTAACCAATGGAGGGGCACAAACTTACACAGATGTAAGAAGGGGTTCTTTAGATGAGGCCATTAAGGTGTGCCTGCTTGGTGGCTTGCAAGGGATTGTATCTGAAGTAAAAGCTCTCTTTAAAGATCCAGGGCCAATAGCAAGAATCAAAGAGTGCAAGCTTTCTCTTGTAACATACGGCGAATTGAAGTAAGCTTATTAACTTGATTCTAAGAAGTTAATTTTGACATTGAATTTCGCCAACTCGACTGACAATGCTTGTTTCTGATATCTTCACAGTAACGTGCCGGAGGTGGTCTTCTTGCAACGTTTAATGGGAGTTGAAGGGGTGATTGTTGACCTTGTTCAAGAGATCACTGAGGCAGTCACAGATTCAATTGGCAATGTAAATGGTGAAGAAGAGAACTTGTTTGGAGAGGATGGAAAGATGCTACTAAAAACAAAGCCCCAAATCTCAAAGGATGAACTCTCATTTCTTTTTACTAAGCTTATCCCAGAACTGATACAGTCAAATTGAAGGCATTAAACACCTGGAAATGCTCCCAAAACACTAGTCTTCGTTTTCCAACTCTAGTGTAAATAGGACAATTTTTTGTTCATCCTATCATTTTGTAATACTAGTTGTCCACTCTTGTATGAACAAGCTGTCATGTTTAGGTAAGTTTGTAATGTATTGACTAAGAAGTAAGAAGTAATGCTAAAAAATAAAATCTTTAGTATTATTTTATGTTGAAGTAGTTATTGAATTGATCAAATTAACACTGCCTAATGTTATAACTTATAAATGATGCATGCAGAGATTATTCCTAAGTTGTTCAATAAAAAGGATGAACTAAACTTGACTTGATCTGCCCATAAACCCTATTGTTCTATATTCAATGGACCAAGAAAAGCATTCATTCATAATAGGTTTGTTCTTAGGCCTAAAATGGAATTCCACTGGACCCAGTTATTTAAAACCTTCCACACTTGAGCCCATCCCAAATACTATTGCAAATCAAACATTAAACCAAAGGGCACAAAAGAAAGCTATAAATTCAACCCTAAAGTTGGGGGATTCTTTATTGACACAAGAAAAGAAAAAAAGCAATACAGGAACACTGATACGTACCAGTGTTGGAGCAACAAAAGAGTAGTTGTAGTATTAGAGTTGCTTTTTTCAATAGCAAAGGCAAACAGATAATAAAAGTAGCTATCAATATCATCAATGCACGCACATTACATAAAAAGAAAAAATATAAAAATAAAAGCTGGAATAAAGTTAAAAAGAGAGATGCAATTTGCTTCTTGGAACAGAATTTGTAGCTTGTAAGTTTCGAAGAAGGAAGGGAAGTTACAGAACAAGAACAAGAACAAGAACATTGTTTGTGTGAATGTGAAGACGATAGACAAAAAGCTGAAGCCAGTTGGGCTCACATGTTCTAAGACACCAATCTTTTTCTTAAACGAAGTTTCTGTGAAGTACGGCTTTCAGATTCCAAGCCGGTGAAAGCAACTTTTCTACTTCAAACTTATTCTCTCTACTATGAACTATCTAAATGGTTCACGTACTATTACACGTAAAAGCATCAAAATCAAGCGATGGATTAGTGACTAATTGAAGAGATGAAGACATGATTTTGGTAGCTAGCTTTAAGTCTAGAAGAACATAATTACTTTGAAATACTGTTTATTGAATTTCAAGAGCAACCCATTTTGACAAGTTGTGTTTTGAGGTTGAAGAATATCACACGCATACTCTTTCTTCTTACAGTAAGTTAATGTGCTTAATTATTGAATAGGCTGCCAATGCCATTGACGGTTCTCAGCCATCCTAAGAAAAATGTTTATTGGATTGCCGGGTTGGACCCGACAGTTGCCAAATTGAAGGGAAATCAAATAAATGTCTGAGGCATTGCGGGCACGGGTCTGATTCAGAAAAAAAAGTTTGCGTAGTAAAGTAAAGCAGGTTATTTATATAAACAGGGGACCCGATTGGCTACCATCATCATCATCATCTTCAAGTTGTGGTGGTGGTGGTGGTGATAGTCTAAAGTTTTAATGATAGTTTATACTATTTCCTAAAAATAATGACTTACCTAGAATTGAAGAAAAGGGGGAGAGCCATCTGTTGTTTCTTCTGTTGAAATATTTGTATAAATCCCATGTGGGTTTGCCTCTGAAATGTTGACAAATCTTGCTTTAAATTGAAGAAA
>WYDK02000051.1:11013951-11023996 GCA_009867345.2 Toxicodendron radicans
AGATCATATATGATTTCATTTACCAATTAATGTAATAATTATCGATATTTTAAATAATTGTTGTATGAGCTTGCTTGACGTATAATTTGAAATATCAAATTTATAATTATGAAAATCGGTGAACAATATGATATTTTAAAAACACGTGAAAAACTCTACCATCCGATGCCAATATATAAAATAACCGAGGCGTCACATTTTTAAGGAGGATAACCAATAAAGAAAAAAAGGCATAAAAACATGTCGTCTTCTTACCCTAAAGATAAAAAGACAGTTGAAACAATCTTATTAAGAGAATTATCATACCCTTTTCTTAAACGAAAGTTTACAAAAAAATTTATGTAAAGTGATATGACACAAAATGAATAAAAGAGTAGATACGATCAATTTGACTTTTTGTATTAACTATTCTACTTATTTTTTGTTATATCAATTTGTATAGAATGAAAAATAAAGTGAGGTTAAGAATGGAAATAGGATCTATTGTTAGGGACAAAATGGTCAATTGAGTAAAACGTGCAGTGTTGTTGTTGATTCCTAAAGGGCTAAAACAAGCAGCTAACAATAACATTTGGTTTCCCCCTGTATCATAATCGCCACACCCAAACAGGAGGCGTCGAGTTTGTGGGGTTAGTTCTGTACTTTCACTGTAAACCCCAATAAAAGCTTTGGTGACCTACAGCTGTAAGCATGACATAAGGTGACTTCACCCTTACGAGCCCCCATTCCAACTCGCAGTCTTAAGTCTTAGTCTGTGTCCGTTTCTTTTTTTTTAACTAAATCCCCAAAATACCCCCCATCCCTTATTAGTTATTTCTCTCTCTCTCACACACCCCTCTTGCGTGCCAAGACTAAATTACCCAATCCCACCGTCCAAGTGAAGGGTATAATAGTAAATTTAAAGAAAGTGAAAAAGAGAAGGATAGTAGCTTCGGTTATTCCCATAACACAAAGGCAAAGGTCGAACAGAACTAAGCTGAAACAGCAAAAGCATTCGGTTTCGTTTAAATAAAAAACTTTAAACTTTTCGCAGAGACACAAAATTAACTGCTTTAAACGTAATGTTTTTGTTAATAATAATTATGTGGCGTCAAAGATGAAAAGGAGTTTGAGTCTTGTTTACGCAAAATGGGTCGTCCTTATTTATTCCTCCTCCTCCTCTCCATTTCACTATAAAGAACCCACACTTTTCCCTCTCAATATACCCACCTAAATCTACAGTTTTTTTTTCTTTCTTCTTTCTTGTTCTTGTTCCTTCTCTTGTTCTTGTTGATTGTTTGGTTGATTTTTATCATCTATCTTTCGTTTTTTACTTTGATGGGTGTATAAGAACCTTACATCACTTGCTTTGGATTCTGCCTCAATTGGGTTGAAACTGGCTGCTGCTGCTGCTGCTGCTGTGTTGCTGCTACGAGTACAAGGGCTTTTCTTACTTTCTTGCTTCAAGTGGTGTGTGCTTTTTTGAAGATGGAAAAGATTAATTTTGTCAAGAATGGAGTTTTAAGATTGCCTCCGGGATTCCGTTTTCATCCCACTGATGAAGAATTGGTTGTTCAGTACTTGAAGCGCAAGGTTTTTGCTTTCCCCTTGCCCGCCTCTATAATTCCTGAAGTTGATGTTTGCAAGTCTGATCCTTGGGATTTGCCAGGTTAGTGAGTTTACATGCATAAGTAACATCTTTAATTTGGCCTAAAGATATATAAAAGAAAGTTGTTTGATACATGGGGGGTTTGTGTGTTCAGGTGATTTGGAGCAAGAGAGATACTTTTTTAGCACAAGGGAAGCAAAATACCCAAATGGGAACAGATCCAACAGAGCTACTGGCTCTGGTTATTGGAAGGCTACTGGACTTGACAAGCAAATTGTAACTTCTAGGGGCAACCAAATTGTGGGCGTGAAAAAAACTTTGGTCTTTTATAGAGGAAAGCCACCACATGGTTCGAGAACCGATTGGGTTATGCATGAATATAGGCTTGTTAGTTCAGAGACCACTCAAAATAAAAACTCAACCCAGGTGAGTTTTCAATCTTACAAGTACGGCAATTCATAATTAATTCAAAAAACTGCAAGTTTCAGACTTTCAAGTTATGCTTCATTGGGTCATCTAATGATTTTAATTAAAATATGCGCAGAGCCCCGTGATGCCAGTTGAAAATTGGGTTCTATGCCGGATATTCTTGAAGAAAAGAAGTGCTAAAAATGAGGATGAGGAAACTTGCAATGCTAATGGAGGTCGTAAACCGAGGACCAGCAGGCCTGTTTTCTATGATTTCTTGACAAAAGAGAGAGCTGATTTGAATCTGGCTCCTTCTTCATCTTCTTCAGGAACAAGTGGAATCACCGAAATTTCAGCCAATGAATCAGATGATCACGAAGAAAGCAGTTGTAATAGCTTCCCTTATTTCAGAAGAAAACAGTAAACAAAATAAATTATAATTTCCCTCTTTAGTGGCTGTACCAGTAATTGGTGGTCTTCTGATCAGAAAATCAGAATAACCATTTAGCAATCTAATGTTTGGTCATTTACGTCTCACATCTGTTGTCTCAGATCATCACTTTACAGAATGAGATATCAATGAACGAAAAGAAAAAAAAAACCGGCATTAGTTGTTATCAGTAATATAAAAGAGCAATGGATTTTAACAAATTCAACTCTTCTGTAATCAAAATTCCAGGATTTACTTATGTTCGGATTTCTCTCCTTTCATTTTTACAAAGAAAATGTTTCTCAAACAACGTTGTTTTGGTTTGCCATGCAGAGCCAATTCAATCTAAAAGGCAAATGATTTTCAGAGGAATAAAATTGGAAGAAAGACACAAAAGAGAAAGGAAAAAATAAATAACGATAGAAAAAGGAGGGTGAAAGTTTTGAAAGAGAAGGCATATATATATATATATATAGTCTTTAACTTTGTTAAAAGACGAGTCTTTTAGGAGCACAAGAATAAGCATATGATCTTTGCAATATCAGCTTTGCACGAGGTTCTCATCTCCCTTCTAGGAAAAAGGCAAAAAATTTACACCAAGGGAACCCAATTCTTTGATAGTATACTATTTATCAAAACTAAAATCGAATCTCCAAGAAATCTGAGTCTCCTGCTCCAAGTCAAAACCTTCTTATACACTCCACCATTATCTACAACATTGACAAATGGGTACAGAGGAACAAACATTCTTTACACATTTTCTACAACATTTGTTACATTAATCTAACAATACAAACGTTATAGGGAGTGTAGGTACGTTGATATAGGAACTTAGAGCCAACCAAAATTTTGAATTTTACTAGACCAGTTGGTGAAAGTTGAGACCTAGAAGAAATCAATTCTTGAGCAAGGGCGGGACAGGCCTGGCATCATTTGACAATGGATTCTATTGACTTTTCAAGAGATCAAATGTCTAAGATTGCTTGTACAATCCTGCAAGATTTTAAGTTGTCACTATGCTGTCACAGAAGGTTGTAATTTACATGGTTTAAGTTACTTGTAGATACAAGTAAGCTCACCAGTTTAATTATATTTCTTGTTTGAATACGGCGCACGCACCAAAGGAAAACAGAGGGATTCAAATTTCAGAATTCTCTCTTCTCTTTCTCTCCTCTATTTTTCCAACAAGCTCTGAAATTTTGACTCTGAATTTAAGTTATGTGTGACACACGTGTCAAACATGCAAGGGCCACAACCCAATTATATAGTTGACTCAAAGAACACAATAAATTATAATCTAGGATGAAAATTTGATAATAAAAACCTGTTTAGCTGATTGATTGAGGCAGAGCAGAAGCAGTTGTAAAAAAGTATTAAAAACAGAAACTTGTAAGGTGGGTTGTCACCTTGGAGAAAAATAAATGACATCATGTGCTGCAGTGCTGGTGCAAATGGAAGATAGTTGAGTCACAAGGCGTTTAATTGATGCCAAGTGGATTCCAGACAGACAAGAGACGGCATATATTTTCATTATATATATATTATATTAAAGCTGAAAAGTAAAGAAAAACCCCTTTGATTACGAGTTTTAATTGTCCATAACTGGAAGAGTTATTATTATAGCATGCCCAAACAGGGAAGAAGAAGAAGAAGAAGAAGAGAAAGGGCATTAAAATAGATAAATAAGCCGACCAGAGAGTTTTCTTGTGATAGTTGTTTACAATTACCTAAGGCTGGCTGTTGGAGTTCTTCACGTCACTTTTTTTTGGATAAATAAAAATGAGAAGATTTCGTTTTCAGGATTTGTGTGAGAGACAGATTTGATTGGGTTGTAGATTGCTGACTTGGGTTACAAAAAAATTGTCAATCGCGTGGACAGCCCGTCATGGTAGACCACTCACACCACAAACTTTAAACCCCTTTTTTTTTTTTTTTTTTTTTTTTTGTAGCCTCACCTGATGCTGGTGATTAGGTCAATTTCTTGAAGAAATTTGTAAAGATTCATGTGGGTACTCTTGACATTTCATTAGTCCAATATCTTCTTCCACACAGGGGAATGTATTATCAATTATGTAAGTTGACCAGTTCCTAAACCAACCACTTTTTTATGCTACTTGCTTAGACAATTTTAAGTTTCAAGGGGGGTTGCTTAGTATCTCTGCAACAATGACATTTCCAATTATTATTATTTTAATTATGTTTTAATCATATACTAAATGAGCCTCCTCTACAACAACCACACCCCTCCCTATATGCTTATCATCAAACCAATCCATTTCCTCCATTACAAGGGATCCAAAGCTTGAGAATCTGATAACATAAAAATATCTACTCTACAAAACCCTTTTGGGTTTAGCTCTTATCCATTAGAGGAAATTAAAATAATTAGGTGGGTAAGTTGCCTGCAAGAAGATATCTAAACATAAACAACTCATATACATATATTCATAACAGTTGTATCAATTAATGCAGCTAAAACTTAGCCAATTTTGAAATGAATTGTCTAGAAATTCAGACTACTGGGGTGGTCAATGTTATGTCTGGCAGTTGCCTGCCTATATCTTTTTGTATTGCATTAAAATGCTGACTTCATTGACAGAAAGGGTTATGGTACACTTACAGCAACTACCTGCAGAAATGGGGTAGGGTAGGGTAGTTTTCAGCCACTAGCTACAAAAACCCTAATTAAAACTGGAACAACGACTTACACTTACTAAAAGATTTATTGTAAAGACAAAATGATACTCAAAAAATTTAAAAATAACAAATAGGTATCTTCTATCTGTTTTCGTTAAAAATTTATATTTGTTAAAAGACAATGATGAAAAATATTGGAATGCCCTTAAAAGTTTGATATTTTAGGTTTTTATTAATTTATAAAAAAAACATTATTTATAATGTAAAATCATCATATAAGAATAATTTAATAACTAAGAATAATTTATATTACTCAATTACACTATCTTTTAATTTTAATCTAACAACCAATTAATTATGAAAGTTTTAGTTTTAATTAATTTTTTAGCTATTAAATTATTCTTACATAAATGATTTTGTATTATAAATTATGTTCTTTTGTATAAATTAATAAAAAAACTAAAATATCAAACTTTAAAGAACATTTTAGTCTTTTAAATTATTGTTGTCCTTTAACAAACATAAATTTCTAACAAAAGTAGACGAAAGATACTTATTTATCATTTCCAAACATTTTTAGTATCAATTTGTTTTTACGGTAAACCTTAGATAGGTATAAGTCCGTTCCCCCGTTCAAATTTCAACTAAAATTACTTTGTAACCGATCAAGTACAAGATTTTATGCAAGAAGACAACTCAAAATTTGCCAAAATAAATCTTGATTTTCAATCTGTAAGCCGTACATAAAAGGTTTTAAAGCAAAAGGACACAATGTACTCAATACTTTGAGTAAAGGAATTCATGTGACTGTTGAGAGTTGCGTGTAAGAAGGCAAACTTGAGCTTGGAATTGGATTGATGGGATTGGCCGCCAGGATCTCTTCAAATCTTAAACCTATGTTGACATGTATATTTTCATCAGCCAATTATTCTAAAATTTCATCCTTGTCAATATCAATCTCCTGCCCTGCATAGAGTTGTGGTTTTGTACCCGTGTTACCATCCAGCCCCATTTTTATTTCAATGCTGAACAGGACCACTTCATCTTTTTGACAAGATTCACTGCTATCGCTCTTATGACAATAGGAAAGATAAATGATTCCATCGAACCATCAACAACATGGACCTGCCTGATGCAAGCCTGCCCACCATTACATTTAAGTAAAGCACAGTTAATCTTTAATTCAATCAAACGTGTGAAAGCTGAATCTTCATTATCTCAACGTCTCTACTCAAGATTTCATTATTGAAAAACAGAATTCCTTTGAATTTTCTATCTGAGCATGTGATTCAATTTAGTTAAGAAGAAAATGTTAATTCCAAGGACAAGAAAATAAAATAAGAAAGGCATGGAGAAGTTCCACAGCTGCAAATAAGTTTAGCCTCAAGTCAAAAACTCAAATAAAATGAGCACGCGTGACTTTTTGACAATTCAGAATGACTGGCTAAAGTTCTTAATAGTGCTGCAAATATTTCAATTAAAACATGGCTATCCTATTAAGATTCAGCAATCAATTAAGGCGGAGTATACAAGATCGTAATTGAATTTGATCCAATGAATTAAACAAGCTTCACTACCGGAACCTCATCAACTAATATTTAGTTTTATAAAAGATCAAACAAAGGTCACTTACAAGGTTGAACTAATTTTTAATCTGAAACATAACAAAAATATTTGGCATCGTGAAGCCACAGAATCACAAAACACCTGCTGTCCAGGCTCACCTAATGGTCTTACGCAGTTTGTCTGTTAACTTAG
Source organism: Toxicodendron radicans (assembly GCA_009867345.2). Lineage (NCBI taxonomy): Eukaryota > Viridiplantae > Streptophyta > Magnoliopsida > Sapindales > Anacardiaceae > Toxicodendron > Toxicodendron radicans. The sequence continues at coordinate 11,020,773 of WYDK02000051.1, forward strand.
CTACTCCCAGTGTCTTTTTCATTACTTCCCTCAACACTAGGCTCTGAAGCTTTTGAAGGTGGTGGTTCTGCACATGCCCTTAGGACAGCCTCATTCTGCAAGAAAAAGGCATTGCCGGAACTTCAAAAACAGACCAAAAGCTCATATTAAGAGTTAACATAGCCTAAGAGATGCACATTAAGCCATGAATACTTGAATCAGATAAGTTGAACCAAGATTTATGCAAAATTTGGACGCCAAACAACAAATTAATTAGAAGATTTCATAGTTGAGTTTATATGCATCAGAGTGCAGATTTATTTCATAGGGCCTCTCAATGTGTGAGCTTTAGTCCAGGGACTAAGGAAGGCACAGGAATAATACGCGGCTAGCAATCATGGCTGCATGTTGCTGACGGCAGCAAAAGCAATCCATGAGCTGTTTAGCTTAAGGTTGAGTCAGGTGTTTTACAAACATTCTGCTAATTTCATGAACAAAAATCCAGAATCAATGACAGAAAACACAATTATGACCCAAGCAAAAGAAAAAATACAAGAACTTGGTAGGTCCAGGAAAAAAAGAGTTATCAGAGCGAAAAATAGAGACAGTGGATTCATATGTTATCCTATCAACTTGAAGTTTGCATCACTCAATATCCGATTGGAAAATCAGTTGCTAGCACTGGGTATTGCCCTAGAACTGGAAGGGATACAGGGCGAAATGCCTTTCCTGCTTTCACAGTATCTGCCTCTGCCTTATATGTTAGAGTCTCTGTCCCAACCTGTACCTCCGCTGTCTACCCAATGCCTTAAGATATGAGGAAAGTTGAGCCGATTAATTAAGTTGATTACCAAGTTAAATAACCCATTCCAGCCCCATCAGTTGAACTCTTTATCCAGTCTTTGTATAATCCACTATGCACCAGAAGCACCAACTTCCCATAACTATGCTTACTCAACAAATTATGATTATGACAGCCCAATCGAAACATTTTAAGATTAAATTAGTATGATTTGAACAAGCCCTGCGTTGTACAACACATAACTTCACCTACCAGACCTAGATAATGTTGACCTTGCCCATCGAGTTCTTATCACAGCCAATTAGAACCTCGATTCCCAAAGCTATTCTACATCAATGTCAAGATATTCTTGAAACAAGCATCCACTTTCTACCACATTAAAGCACAAGAATAATTTTATAAAAACAATCTATAAATACAATAGAGAAACCTATTCCAAGTTCCAACCCAGGTAAAGCAATACTCATCCAGTCGATATGACAGTCCAATCAAATATTTGAATTACCAAAAAAATGCAGAATTAAGCCAAAAAGAAAAGAAAATTTCTCATGACCAATTTAAGAGCAAATCCTGATTAAAAATTCTATTTTAATCAAATACAATTAATCCAATAATGTGTACCCGTTAGACCAAAAATGCTAGATTTTTAATGCTGAAAATATAAAAATTCACACCTATTAATATTAAACATATACAATAGCTAAAATTCATTAATTGAAAGTTCATCACATTAATAAAACTTCTAAGTGAACAAATTTCTAATTTGCATATTGTCTATCTTACATTCAGTAAAAACCAATACCGACAAGTGGATGCTTCAATATAACATAGTGATCCAATCGAAGCCTTATTTAGTTCAATACATGTAGGAATTCGAACAATCAATCCCTAGAAACATTACATTGATAGTGAAGCATAAGCCCTAGAAACAAAAAGCGAGAGTAAGAAGCTACCTGCCAAACTCGAAGAAGACGCTTCTTGGCGTTGGCTTTACGAGTAGTAGTAAGCTTTATTCTCTTCCAAACGAGTCCCCCGGAGTCGTGCTTTTTCACTATCTCCATCACTCTCGTCCCCCAAAATGCTCCAACTCCTGCCATCTCTGTGCCACTCTTCTCCCCCCGCGAGGCCAACTTTTCCCCTAAATCCGTCTTTGTTCTGGGTATTGCTCCATTGGGCCACTCTCTGTTAATAAGTAATTGGGCCTTCTTTTCTACCCTTAAAGTTTATGGGCCTTCTTTTTTCTACCCTTCAAGTTTATGGGCCTTTTCTTTTCTTCGCAATGTCCGTCCAATATTATTTAGAATAATGTTACGAACACCGAAGTCATGTACCGAATCAATATACCAAACGACGTGACTTCCAATTCAGACATTTTCACATGTAAATTTGTCTTACTCAATATTTTATAGACGGTTTTTTACAACTATGGACAACCGTTCATCTGATTTGGACACCCGTCCAATAAAATGCATCATTTTGTTTTCTGAAATTTAATGAACGATCATCCAAAATATACAAACAAGCGTCCATCTGATAAGGACGCTCGTCCATTAAATTGAATTTTTTTAATTATAAATAAAATAAAACATTTCTTTTCTAAATAATAATTGACGATCGTCCATTAAATTTCAACAATTTTTAGCCGAAATTTAATGGACTATCATTCATGAGGTATGGACGGGCATCCATATACTATCTAAGTGGCCTGCATTGAAAAACTTTTTACTTCAATGGTTAGACTCAGACATGGTTTTCACATTAAGTCACTCTAGACTAAGAGGCTGCAACATCTCTATTTTTCAAATATTTGTTTGGAGAAACTGTCTATCTCAAAATGGTGTGAATTGTCTAAGTAAAATTAAAAAAGATGATGTCCTTGCAAATACCAAATATAGTACAATATCGACTATTAATAAGAGTAGAAGGGAATGGACGGGCGTTCATGTCTGTCCATTCCTTATGGATAGTCATCTATTAAATTCGGTTAAAAATTGTTGAAATTTAATGGACAGACGTTTAATATTTATGGACGTCTGTCTATTATAATTAAAAAAAATATATTTCATTTTATTTATAACTCAAATAAAAAAATTTCATTTTAATGGACAAGCATCCATCTGATAAGAACGTCCATCCACTATTAATGGATGTTTATCCATATGCTCTGGATGTAAGTCTATTAAATTTCAAAAAATAAAATGATGTATTTTATTGAACGGAAATATTAGATAAGATAAATTTACATGTAAAAATGTTTAAACTAAAAGTCACGTTGTTCAGTAGATATAAGACTATAATGTCCGTACCATTATTGTATTCTTCAATAAATTATCCAGACACGGTTACTCGGTTAGGAGATGAAAAGCTTTGGGACATAGCATTGAATTATTGTACAGCTACGTTGTAAGGGGGTGCTTCTGCTATGTGGATGAGGCTAAGGTTA
>WYDK02000051.1:11030234-11041136 GCA_009867345.2 Toxicodendron radicans
GTGTCCGATGTCTCGGTGGAATCGACAATACTTCCGAGTGTCTCTCCTGAATGACGAGGCCCTCATCCTGTCTGGTCGTGGAACTTCTTTTACTTCTCGCGACACCTCGTAGATATGTGATAACAAGGCAGCTAGTGGAGTATATTCTGAGAAACGGGTCACTGGCTCTCTTTCCCTGACCTCCAGTCTTGGTCTTTTGCTGAACCAAGGTTTCTCAGCTCGATCAAAGGTTCTCCTTTTATCCGCCGGGCGATCTGGTCGCCGGTCACCCTCACTGTTCGACTTACCCCCTTCAAAGCTTCTAGCGAGCTCTCTACTCTTTGATGCTTCTCAGTCATTCTGTAAAACTGTGCTAGACTTATGTTGTCTTCTCGCTGAAGTTCGTTCCAGAACTCAGTCTGCGGGCATATGCTTGCAATCAGTAGTGTTTTTACCGATTCCTCAGGAGTGTTGACGACCTTAGTCTTTTCACTTTGGAACCTTCGTAGGTACGAGGTCAGAGACTCCCCCTTTTCCTGGCGAATGTTGCTCAAATAACTGAGCGACATTGAGAATTGCAACCTTGCTTGGAACTGCTGCAGATAAAGGGAAGCGAACTACTCCCAATAAGTGATCGAGCTTGTGGGTAGTCGTTTATACCACTTCTTGGCCTCTCCGACTAAAGTCACTGCAAAACAGCGACATTTTTCCAAGTCGTACACCTGGTGTAGTTCGGTAAAGTCATTGAACGCATCCAGGTGTTCTTTTGGTTCCCCCCTTCCATCATATTTCATTTCTGGGCCTCGGAACCCAGGGGGAGTGGTGCCAGGCGGATTTGCTCCGAAAATGGCGAGCTCACTATGGTCTCAGCCCGGTTTGCGACCTCCTGTCTAGCTTTTAAGTCATCCAGCATTTTTTGCATTCGTTCTAACTCGTTGGCTGGAGGATTTAGGTTTTGAGTTCTGTCGACCCTGCGCTCGATCAAATGAGACTTGAGGTCCTCTGTCCAAACCAAAGGACTATGCGCGCTGGTGCGCGATTTAATAGCCAGCCGGCTTGGATGGTAGGTACTGTCATACTCGCTATCTTGTTCGCGGTATCGGTTAGAACCATGATCCCGGGAATGAGGATTTTGGCCCGATGGTCGGGTCCGTGCTGTGCGTGGGTTATAACCTGCACGGGAGTTACCTTTCCGCTGAATTGAGCGGGTAGTCATGGGTGGATCTATCGCACCCATGACTTGCTTCCCAGGTTGCCTTCCCGGGTTGTTGGTGGGATGAGGTGTCTGGCTTCTGGTGGAATGAGCGGGAGCTCGCTGAGATTCTCTTGGCGTGGACGATCCGGATCGATCAGTCCGCCGTTTATTTCTCCTAAGGGGAGTAGGCTCAGTGAATACTGACCGATCAAACTCCGCTTCTTGTGCCTTTTTCATCCTTGCCATATCCTGCTGCATGACTTACACTACATTGGTCAGAGATTTGATCATGTTGATCAGCTCACCGTGCTTCGGGTCGGAAGGGCCGGCTCCGAGTGTCTCAATGACTGGTGGTAAGCGGCTGTCGCCCTCTTTCGGGGCAGGATTCTTATTCTCACGTTCCTCGAGATGTCTGGAAGTTCTGGTACGGGTCATATCTACGAGAATGTTTATTGTTGCTGTTGCAGATCTGCCCCTCCTTCTAGCGCCAAAATGTTGATGCGAAAATTCACACCAACCAGAGAGATCCGGTTGACCTTGATCTGAATCGGAACAGATGTGTACGTGGCTTAAATATCCAGCAATGAGCAGTAATCAATGGTAATTAACATAAACAAGCAAAGAACAAACAAGATTTTTAAAGTGGTTCAGCCTCTATATTGAGAGCTTACGTCCAATGTTGCAAGAATACTTTTTATTGAATAATCTGTCAAAACTTCCAGCCTCTCGGAACCTCCCCTTCATATTTTTACAGGGGTTTTTATAGTGCTCTTTCATACAAGGTAAGTTGAATTTAAATGGAACTTTATCTCAATAAGGAAAACAATCCCGATATTTATGGGATGAGATAAGAATATGAAATTTGAATCAAATCATATCCCTATCACTAAAGGATAAGATTTGTCATATTAGCTTGCTGTGATCTTGTTGAACACCCTTCGCTGTTGTGGACCTTTTGGGCGGTCTCACCTGGCGGGCTGATTTGGGCGAGCTTCCTGGGTTAACAAAGACCAGCTCATCAAGTTTCCCAAGCATCATTCCCCGACTGTCAGCTTTAGGCGGGCTATTCTGAAAAACCCCGCACAACATATTTCTTGAATATTAAAAAATCAATCATGTTTGAAACCTTCAATACATGACGTATTATTATTATTTATTTATTATTAATACGTTCCAAAATATATATATTGAATTTGCAATTGTAATTGCATTTAATTATGTTCATGATCTATCTATTATTAATGAACTAACTTAATCTCAAATATAAATAAAATGTAGTATGTCAACTATTAACATAATCTATTATAAGACGAAGTTTGGTGTTACATAGAAATTTGAATTCTTAAATGTATAAAATTACAAATCCAAATTCTCTAATGTCAAAATTTATTTTTCTTCTATAAGAATAATTCATACTATGATTGAATTATCTTATTATTAGTGCCAAATAGAATCTCTATAATTTTGTTATTGAATAATTCATATGTATATATTTGATAGATAAATGTAAACAATTTGGGATTCTTTATGTGTTATTGAAAAAATCATATATATATATATATAATTGATTTGTTAGAATTAAATAATTAATCTCTCAAATTGACATATATATGATAGATAAAATGTAAATAATTTGGGATTTTTTTATTTCTTGTAAACAATTTGGTAATTTGATGTGTTAATACTAACAATAATACTACACATACACCATTTCCATGCATCATTTTTGCATTCATCCTTATGTGGCAAAAAATGATTGGTTGATTTTAAATTAAAAAGTAAACTTCCACCCAATCATCTTTTGCCACATAATAATGTATGAAAAATGATATGTGAAAATGAAGTATGTGTAGCATTATAAGATAATTTGATAATTTGGTATGTTAATACTAATATATATGAGAATTTAATAATTTGGTATGTTAAAATAGAATGTAAAGATTAACAATTTGGTAATTTGATGTGTTAATACTAATCTATATAAGAAATTCAAAAATGCTAGCCTTACTAACCATTCATACTAACTTTTGATACTAATTGATATGGCGATGATGTGGCATGTACCACCTAGACTGCCACATCACCTAATTAACACAACACCTAATCAGTTCCAATAGTTAAACAATAAATAAAATTTAAATTACTTCAAAATTTTAACCAAAAAATTAAACAAAAAATAAAAATAAAATTACTTCAAAAACACTTAACCCTAAAGAAAATTCCCAATCTCAACCCCTTCCACCTCCTCCGATCGGAAAATACCACTACCATCGCCGGCTATCGTCTCCCACCATCACTTAGTTGCCAACCATTGTTTGTATGGTGCTTGTTAACACATTTCAGGTTTGTATGGTTGGTAGAATAGACTCGCCTCTTATGGAAAACTCAAGATTAGTGGAGGATGTGATGCCGTTGTGTCCTTTCCACATGCAGACATAAGAATGGAACTTCCTACCTCTCTAACCAACCTGAAGATTGAAAGTCTTCCAAATCTAGAAAGCTTGTCCTTCATTCTTCAAAACCACACTTCCTTGCATACAATGGGTTTGTATGGTTGTCTAAAGCTCAAATACTTTCCAAAGGGCACACCGAGGTTATTGCTTTTATTTGACTTGATTATGGTTTTTTGTTACTAAATTAGTTGAGGAATTACTGATTATTATCTCCCTCTCTCGGTGTAGTTTACTGCTAAAGCTTATATTAATCGTTAATAATAATGATATTGAATCTAATTGTTTCAGTTCTTGGTGATAGTTGTATGCGTTTTTTAATTTTTGTTACATGGCTTTGCAGGCTGGTTTCACTGGGATTGGAGTTGGGGCTACTTACTATGGTCTCAAGCTTGTTGTGGAGTTTGTGACATTTAACTTCTCTATGCAGGTCAATGGGTTCCATGTTAGATTGCCTTAGTTTATTAAACTGCTAGTCTATGCTCACAAAGGCTAGAATCATATATGGTTAGTTAAAGCATTTTATTTGGAAAAGAAGATTGGTGTTTTGAAATGTTGAAGTAGGATACTTGTGTTTTGTGATCTTATCATTGTAATTGTAATTTTTGTGACACCCCGTGTCACAGAGTAATTATTTAGAGTTAATTTAATTGTATTTGGGGTGTAATTGCAGGAAATGAAAGTTTTGTAGAAGGCTTTTGTGGAGGAATGGAAAACTTGGGGGTTAAGAGATTATTTTCACAGATTAGTATATAAAGGGGGAAATATTGCATTTTTCCCCATTCTTCTTCATTGTAACGTTTGGGAGAGAATTTTAGAGAGAGAAAGTACATAATTGGAGGAATTGAGCTTGGATCCGGTAGATTGGTAAGGTTACACTCTCATTCATGCCTAAATTTCAGTATATTCATCTTTATATGTTTTGTATTGAGGGAATTGAAATTTTGGGTTTATGTGAATTTTGGGTTTAGGTGAAGGAGAACCTAGATCTGAGTTTCTGAGCTAGATTTGGTGTTAAGGTGAGTGAAATATAACTTACCATTGCATTAAATTATGTTTTGTAACTTAATTTATGTTGTATGTAATTGGGTAACATTTGGGTTGGAGATAATGGGTATATTTGTGTGGAATTGATGAAGGTTTTGAGTTGTATTGTGAAATAGGAATATAGTATGGATAATGTGGGATGAAAAGGAGTGAATGGGTGAGATTTATAATACATCCGTGGTGGACAATCTGGAAAACCCAAATTGTCGCTGCGGCGAAGTTTGAAATTCAAAGTGTCGCCAAGGCGACAATGGAATGTTACCGCAGTGACGTTCATACAAAGAAGAGAATAAGAATTCCAGAATGTTTGTCGCCACAGCGACAAACTCTCGGGTCTAATGTCGCCGAGGTGACAATGGGGTGTCACCACGGCGACAATGCTTAGAAGATTCTAGAGAATTGGGAGGGGGGGGGAATGCAAGGTTTGAAACCTATCAACTAGACAGGGGTGTGGATGCAATAATTCAAAGGTCGAGAGACCTAAATGTAACAATGAAAAATTATAGGGGGTTAATTGAAAGACTGGAAAAGTTGAGGGACTGATTTGTAATGATGAAGAAGTTGAGGGGGCAAACTGATATTTTCCCAAGAAGGGGTTAAATTGACATTTTACATGAAAAGATGCATGTGCGTGTAATCATGAAAATCGTCCCATTTATTTATATGTATTATACACATTTATGCACTTGTGATGTGATGATGTGGAATCGTGGTGATGATATTGGGTGGTTTTGAGCACGGTGAGTGGTGACTAGTCGAGTATAGTTGTGGAGGTCCGTACTACCGCATGGTGATAGTATCCCATCGGGACAGAATGGACCGGTGTCTGTGAGCTCCAGACCTATATTTTATATGATTAGCCAAGAGGGGAGATCCGGTCCCACCTATGCCTAAGAGTACTGGGTGGCCCCTCTACGAGTGGGTACATGTGCCTAGGGTTGTATCTACCTATGCAAAAGCGTTGGGGGATCTTTCACGAGTGGGCCTATGATAGCGCCCAGGGTCGTATTCGCCCATGCTAGGGAGAGCTGGGGGATCTTCCACGAGTGGGCTTATGTTATTGCACAGGGTCGTATCCGCCTATGCTAGGGAGAGCAGGGGGATCTTCCAGAGGTGGGCGTGTGAGATGAAGTAATAGTTGGTGTGATGGTATTCAGGGCGCATGCCGGAGAGTTCAGGTGGAGTCTTAGAGAGGACGATGTGTTGATATGTTATGGATGATGGTCGGATCATTGCTTGAGCATGTTTTTCTAATTGAGTATTTTAGTATATTGTATTTTATAAATGTATTATCCACTCACTAGGCCTCCCAGCTCACTATTTTGATTTCTCCCCTCCAGGTCAGTGTTTAAGAGTCGAGCGTGTTTCCTCCACATAGTATGTTGGCCACAGACGCATGTTCTTCGTTATGACATGATTGCCTGTCATATAGCTACTCTGATACTGTATTTCTGACTGGATTTGTATTATGAATTGGATATTGCATTGTAATGATTTAAGTTTTAAATTATTTCCTAAAGAGTTTCTCAAAAACTCACCCTCCTTTCCGAACCTGCATCCCACGGAGCATCAGGATCCGATGGGGTAAGGGCCACCCGGGAGGGGGTGTGACAATTTTAGTAATAAAATCCTTGTAAACTATGAATGATTGAGGCATGGGCATAGCATTTATAATTCCACTTCTAGGTTGTGTCAATCTTTTACATTGGTAGTGATGGATTTTAATACTTGCTTAATATGATTTTCACTGTTTACGTTCGTAGTATTTCCTAATGATATTTCTTTTGATGAATATCTCTTGTTGATTGCTGTTATTACTTCTATTACAGGAGATTAACCACATCATAAATTCTGCTGCAAAATCAAATTACATGTCTTCTGGCCAGATATATGTTCCTATTGTTTTCAGAGGGCCTAATGGTGCTGCTTCTGGAGTTGGTGCTCAACGCTCTCAAGTATGGATCCCCAAATATGCTTTTTATCCTTTCACCTTTTTAGTTGTCTTTTCCTTCCAAATCTAAATTGTGCCTATTTATAACCTGTATGAGATTCTGTGTTCACGCTTAAATTGCTGATGATTTTTCTAACTCATATTTGGTTTTAAGTTAATGGGGGCCTAGTATTCAATAATGCTTCTTTTGGCTTCCTCTACAGTGTTATGTAGCTTGGTATGCCTCTTGCCCTGGGTTGAAAGTACTGGCTCCATATAGTTCGGAAGATGCTCATGGACAACTTAAAGTTTCTACAATATCTAAATTTAATTTTATGAGTTACATTAGTTTGCAAATAGTTTTGGACAAATGAATTTTGGGATTGAGGAAAGGAAAGTGATCAAAGGAAAATTTGTATGTTTTTGCTCATGATAAATTTGGGGAAAGGAAAAATTATATTGGACTAAGTTAAACTTATACGTTAAGCTTTGTTTATAATAGCAAGCCTATTTAGTGGTAATTTGTCTGATTTATTATATGAGTTAAATTTATGTTAAGAGAAATCATTGTAGATATATAAACTTGTCAAATTTGTGCGATGGAATTGTATACATCTTAATTTAGTTTATGTATATCAACTCTTGAATTGCTTCTTTGAAACTCCAGCACAGTCAAATTGTAGATTTTTGGATGTTATGTTGGAAATATTAGCAAGTGGGAAGTTGTTTGTACTTCACTCCAAACTATGTATGTCAAGACAAAAATTATTAGTGTAATAAGAAATTTAGAATACTATAATCATCATTTACAAACAGTTGTTATAATATAGTATCATCATTTACAAACAATCAACACCAATAGTTGGCAAAATATCAATTAAATCATCATTTACAAAAATATGCAGCAAACAATTGAGCTGCAACACCTGAAAAAATAGTAGAAAACTGATATTCCAAATGAAAACTTCATATATGAATCAAAGAGCTCTGCCATTCATATATGAACGGTTTATTTGAGAAATACATGATCAGTTCAGCTCTGACCCATTATTTCTTGTTGGATCAGACCTTTGACCATCTCATCTGAAAACCAATTGGTGTCTAATGAGGGAAGTCAAAGCCTTTTTATGGCATTCGACATCGCACCCCGCAAAACATATTCTAAGAGCCATCCAAGTGAGCATAGCGGCATTATTGATCCCCAACAATCTCTCCCTCAACATGACGCTCCCGCGACTGGAACCAATGACCCTGGCTCTGATATCATTTGTTGGATCAAGTCTTTGACCATCTCATCTGAAAACCAATTGGTGTCCAGTGAGGGAAGTCAAAGTCTTTTTATGGCATTCGACATTGCACCCTGCAAGGCATGTTCTAAGAGTCATCTAAGTGAGCAGAACGACATTGTTGATCCCCAACATTTTCATTACTATTCAGTTGTACTAACGCTTGTTCTCACTAAACATCCGAGTAGCTTCGGAATTTGCAGTCAAATTCGGATTGGGATGACAAAGCAATGGCTGCAATAAGAAATTGACAGACAATCATCAAATAAAATTTGTTGCCATAATGAGGATATATTGAATGAAATTTACAAACATTTGCTAACAACTTAAAAGCCTTTGGATTAAGTCCAAATACAAGTAAATCATAAACATCCACTTAATCTATTAAATGATGACCAAAATTTTATTGGAATTGACTTCAAATAAATATTTTAAAGCCAAACCCATTAATAAATCTAAAACTTAAAGCATTCTGGAAGAATTCGGCTTGCATTTATCATACTCTAATTAAAACCAAAAATTAATACTAAGCATTGAACCTGAGAATAAATTGGCTTTTAAAGAAGCAACAACTACTTCATATGATTGTAAGTGATTACAATAATGCCTAATTGGTAACAAATCTAAAAACACAAATTAATAATACTCCCCCATCATCAACCAAACACCATCATATCTAAATACCACCACCACCTAATACAATAAATAAAAACATAATTATATATATATAATTTTGTTAATTCGATTATGAACTGTAAGCAGCTAGAGTTGCTGCCCTTCAGCTGATGAACATGAGCATCCAACTGCCTGCAACTCAAGTTCGTTTGATTCATGTGCAAGTTACAACAACAACTCAACCACATTAGTAGAATTCACATGTAAACATCAACTTAAATAAAGAAACAAAAATAAATTACTTACTTGAGTTGCTTGATTAAATCCAATTTTGCGACGAGGATTCGAAGTCATTACAACTGCTTGCTTTCGCAATTTCTTCTCTTTTACCTTACACACAATTTGTTCAACCTTTGATTGTTTTCTTCTGAATGGAGACGACCTTTGCTACGAACAACCTGTGGAGTAAGAACATTATTGCCCCCCTCTTCAGAAGTACCAACAACACTTTCACAAATCGTTCTACTTTGTTGGAAAATGATTAGTCTTTTATCAATCTTGCCAGCACTTTCATTCAACATCAACTTGTTCTTCATATCATTGATCATTTCTATAATCATATTACAATCATCATCATTGTTTGATGTCATGTCTGCTACAGTGCTGAATAAATTAGACAACTTATCAAATTGTTGTCCTTCAAGATTGATGCTCTAACTAGTATAACTAATCTTAACCTTCATATAACATCTATTAATAAATTAGACAACTTATCAAATCCATGACTTGAAAGATTTAAAATCAGTTGCCCTTTCTTTTTCCACTTTACCACGCAATACATTCTCATATTGTTCAACAAACTGTTTTAAAGTGGTTTTTTAATTAACATTTCCATCAAAGAATGCATGCATACTTTCACTACGTTGAGTAGTAGACATACCTACCTAGAAAATATCTTTTACGAAAGTCGGCACCTAACGTCGTCTTTCATTATAAATCCAAGTAACCATTGATTGTCTTGAAGGTTGTATTTATCAATGATACTATTCCAACGTTCTTCAAACTCCTCATGTGTCAACTAATCATACATGACATTTAGCAAAGAAAACTTAATATTTTCATATTCAATGTAACATCTCAACTTTTCAGGCAATTTTTTCACTATATGCCACAAACACCATCTATGTCGTGTACCAGGGAAGACAATCTCGATTGCATTTTGCATTGCCTTATCTTGATCAGTGATTATTGCCTTAGGAGCACAATTCAACATACATGTAAGCTAAGATTGAAAAGGCCATACAAATGTCTCTGTGTCCTCGTTGGAGATTAACCCACAACCTAACAGTATTGAGTGACCATGATGATCAACACCAACAAAAGTAGCAAATGGCATATCATATTTATTCATCAAATATGTCGTGTTGAATGTCACAATGTCACGAAATTCTTTAAATGCAGCCCTATTTCTTGCATCCACCCATAAAACCTTTTTTAGTCGACCCTCTTCATCCAAATCCATGGCGTAGAAGAAATTTGAATTCTCATTTTGCATTTTCACAAAATATTTTGTGATTGCAGAAGCATCTCCACCACCAAGTCGAAGCCTTCTAACTCTTTCAATGTAGTTCCAACAATCTTTCTGTAGGAAAGACAAATTCTCAGCACCGCCTGCTTCAACTAACAATGAATGGAAATTTTTATTTGGTCTAATCCCAACCCTATATATCATTCACTTCCAGCTTCCTTTTCATGTGCGGTTGTATTATTCAATTGCTCTTGAAAAATCTAGTTTTGCTAGGAGTACTTAGTTCATGGTTATGATCAAACACGACTGAACATATTTGCCATTTCCCATCAAAACGTACAGATGCATTAACCCGAGCCTTACAATCAGTTTTTGTCACATGATGCTTTTTAAAGGCATTTCTAGACAAATTGCTAGACTTCCCATTACAACAACAAGCCAGTGTCGCATTTTTCACCTCTCCATCATCTTTTTTTTTTTTTTTTTAAGATCTTATAATAGCTTCAAATCCCATTTTATTCTCATAGTTTCTGTAGTGTTGTGCAAGAATGTCAAATGAATCAAAAAACATTCCAATCTTAGGTTCCCATTCCTCCATTGCAGTGCTTGTACTTTCTATTTCTTCAAAGTAATTATCCTAATGTATTGATATTATAATAGCCAGAATTAGAATTTAATAATACAACAAAAAAGGTAGAAACAATACTTTCAATAAATTAAAAAAAAAAAAAAAGCGATAACAAACAAAAAATTACCTCCACGACATTGATTTGAGAAGAAGAGTTCTCTGATTTGTTAAGACTGCACTCTTCCATCTTTGGTACTATGAAGCAACACCAACACCAAGTTCAAAATGACTTTTTTGTTTTTGG
>WYDK02000051.1:11150809-11170458 GCA_009867345.2 Toxicodendron radicans
CCTTAGAACTGCTTGATATGGTCAAAGATGATGTCAGGAATTCGGGGTTAGTCGCCATATATTGAGGTTTTATATAGTTTGTTTGTAGGCAACGTATTAGTTATAATTATGCATGTTGGGCACATTTGGAAAAGAGTCTTACCATTTGGTTTGCATTCAGATAATTATTTTAGTATTTATTTGTTTGAATAGAGTTAACCCTTTAAATTTTTTTATGCTTTGATTTAGTATGACATTCTGTGTAATCTAGGAATGTGAGACTGCTACTTGCGTTTAAAACAAAATAGAACACAGCAATATCATCAGTTTGAGGCAATTATTTTAACAGTGAAACTTTAAGCTCTGTCAAACCATTGTCTAATACTTTGAAAAATGATTTCCATTTCTTTGCATTTTTTAAATAATAATCAGTCTTTAATAGTTTGATTGAACTGGGATGTACGTTGGTAGAAATCCAGTCCTAGCTAGTAGTGAAATGTCAAACCATATTTGATTTTGGGTGTTATGTGACCTAAGAACAGTTTCTCCTTTTTCTGTACCTGGTATTTGATATTGTTTGTGAGTGTTGCAGGATAAGTATATTTGCTTTCCATAAAGGTCTGGTTGACCAACCCCGAGATCCATTGGTCGTTGCTGCATTTAGCCTCACCGTCCATAGTGGTGGATCTTTGTTAGAATCTGTTGAGAAGGCGAAGAGAATCTCCCAACTGCATGACTCATGCACGAGCTTCCAACCATTACCAAAATCGCAAAAGCTAGATAATGTTGCATTCATGTATCAGGTCATCACTCTTGCAACTTCAATCATAGCTGTACTACACGAAATGACACATGAATATTCTGTTCCTCAATCAATGAGCCAGTCCCCACAAGCACTCGATCTAGTGAGGACTCAAATTTGAACTAAGTTTTCCTTAGTTTTTAGGATGGTTTTAATTAAGTTAATAATGTCCTGACTGACTGTTTTCTTGAAATTCTCAGTCTTTCATTCCACGGGAGACTTCACAAGTAATATGCAAGATTTTTGAATGTGTTAGATAGGGCATGGAGAGGGGATCTGTACCCCAGCTAGAGAAAGAGATTAACTATGAGTTATTGGCGCAGGGGAACTTGCAGGAGACACGTCTTGGGAGAATTGTTTTGAACCCTGTTTATCCCCAAACAATAGTAGACTGAGAATAGGTTATAGTTCTGTGAACAAAAAAGCCCAAGGAGTTGAGTTTCTGATGGTCTTATTTTGTTTTTGTAAATTGCCCTATAACAGTAGGTTAAGTTCTGACTTATGGGATCTTCAAACTCATGTCTTGTTATCATATTATAGATGCTTTTATGTATATCTTAGTCACTTTAAAACTTTCCAGATTAACTATTAGAGGCAGTTGTACTAAATGGAACACCTAATGAACTGTTAGTTAATTTTCCCTCTTCCGATATGTTTTTTTTTTTTTATTCGGAGGTTCGTTCGGATCAGTTTACGTGCACCTTGACTAGTCCCCGGTCCCGAATAAGACTTTTGAAATAGGGCAAACCTTGCTGTCCGTGGTCAATAATATTAGTTATCTTTCTTGCAATTCGAACCTAAAACCACAGGAGAACAAACCTTTTGATCTCAAGCCTTATAGATCATTTCTCCCTAAATTAACAACTTCCCTATGTTAATTAAAACTCAGCCATCTTACAAAGTTTAGCACATTCTTTTGTTGGTATGACTCGATTTCTGTATTTCATATATTTTGCTAGTATAAATTATTTACTTAGATTGCATCTCAGATGAAGACAGGTAGGCTGAGAAAGAAAGATTCACAGTGAATGTGTGGCAGTTCTATCCACTCATTTATAACAAAGTCAAATATCCTCCACTCCTCTCAATACAAGATTCCAAAAACCAACCCACTTGGATCAGCCTAAAGCTTGAAGAGGCCCTACTTAAGTAAGAGGATAAACCCCCCCAACAACTGCTCCTTCCTTCATTTGATATTAAAACTTTGTGTTTTCTGCTTCACTGTTTATCTCCTATCTCTCCTGTTTCCTGAGCTTGAGTTCCAATGGCCGCTTTCTCTGCAACTTCTGTTACCTTTGCATCTTCCCTCAAGCTCTCCCTCAGGAATAATGTGGTAACTCGCTTATTCTACACGTATATATTTCGATGTTTAATTTGCTTTCTGGTCACTTGAAATTACTGTTTTTTCTTCTCTTGCTACTGGGTTAAATTCTTCATTCAGTTTCAGTTAATTGGATCATGATTTTTGTTTTCATTGTTGGAAATTAGCTTGCTTGTTAATTAATTTGTTATTTACTATGAAAGGTCTAACAAAATGTGGTTCTTCTATAGCTAGAAAATTTTGAACTGTGACGTTAGATTTTAGTTTCGAACTTGTATATGCCCTGCATCTGTTAACTTTTAAAGCATTACACATTTAGATGATTCATGTGTAAATGTGTTCCAATTCTGTAATTGATATGTTATAATATATCATATCTGAAATCTTATGATGACATTGATTCTGGTTATATAATGTTTCAAATTTCAATCTTTTGGGGGAATTGAATCGAAATGGCAGTAACTTTAAGATTATATTGTAAAATAAAATCGTGGAAATTCAACACTCAAATAATGACAAAATCACGCATAGATAATATAACACTGAATCAACAAATTTAAGGTTTTAAGAATACTTGACTGAGTCATGATGTAAGCGAGATTTGTTAAAACTGCATTCAATGACAACTTTCAAATGGGTAAAGTATATGTTAATTAGTTTCGGAGAGAGTACGTAGCCAATATATAACGTTTTACTGGTCTCTCCGATCACGAAACCCACACTTTTACCGTCAACGCAAATTAATTAATAATGAAGTATATTGTATTATAATTTATGATTATATTAAGCCTAGTAAAAATATCTCGTAGGACTATGTATTTACCCGTTTTATTAAAACAAAATATAATTAATGTTAGCCAATTTCCAACAGATATTTATCGTATATTCCAAATGACTCTGTAAACGACTAATACAAACTTAAAATGTTCTGTTTTTGTTAATTGTTAGTGTCATAAGTCATGTAAATGAAGTTCAGAAGTGGCAGCTGCAAATGCTTGTATTAGTAGGATGCTAAATCCTTAAAATGCTTTTATGCAGGTAACTGAAAGGACTTCAAATCTGAAGATGGTTACAGTGGGTTGGAGCAAGAACAGCTTCCCTTCTTTGAAGACCAATCGCTTCCGTGTCTCATGCGCTGTAAAACCACTTTCCACTTCTATTTCAGTAAATCATAATAAGTTCAATAAAAACTGAATTTGTAGAAGCAGAGATGCATGCCTATCTGTGCTGACAATGCTTGTAAATATGTGTGGCAGGCCAAGCCTGAGACAGTGCAGAAAGTCTGTGATATAGTGAAGAAACAGCTTGCATTGCCTGCTGAGACTCAGCTCACCTCAGAATCCAAGTTCGTGGACCTCGGTGCTGACTCTCTTGACACGGTACATCGAAATTTAATAGTCTAACTGAACTGTGTATTATGGTTGACCATCTTATATAGATTGACAATACTACCGCAAATGCAGGTGGAAATAGTAATGAGTTTGGAGGAAGAATTTGAAATTAGTGTAGAAGAGGAAAGTTCCCAAAACATCACAACTGTCCAAGAGGCAGCTGATATGATAGAGAAGCTTGTGGAAAAGAAGGCAGCTTAAAGAAAGAAAGAAAGAAATCAAGTTTTAAACTGCTGAGCCGAGTAGTTAGTTTATTTTGCTTGAAAATCAATGACTTCCAGTTTGGGTTAGAACGGAATTGATGGTTTTGTATTAGCTTAAACATTCTTTTGTGGTTCTGACTGAGCCAAGTCTGTTTCAAATGACATTCATCAATGGCACATTATTGCTTTGGTTTCCACAAATAGCTTTCAGATTAGTTATGGCCCCTCGCTATCAAGTACCCCATGCCACAGGTAACTTCCTAGAAATTGTCCCCGTCAATGGGGTTGAGAGTTGGAAAGTCCAGATGCTTGGAAAAATTGTCCCCATGTCATTTGTCACGGGTCCAAGATTTAATACGTTTCTATACGACAGGCAACAGTTGGGGAGGCAGAATTGAAGTTTCCAAGTCCAAATTTATTTAATATTTGAGTGTTCCGACTATCGGATAAACTTTTTAACAACTGAGGAGAATCAAACTGAGAACATGTTAACAGTTGTCTGCTTCTTTAGACCTGGAGTTTCCATTGCAGTGGCTTTTCTTCAAGCCGAAGTCAATTATTTTTGCATTAGCATCTGGCAGCCAACACATTGGCTGCACTGCTGTCTTGCTCTACCACAATTTGATTTATCATTACATTACATTATTAATAATACGGAGAAATAATAATTTATTTCCTTCCATTTTTTTTGAGTTTATTTAATGAAAAGATAAAGTTAAATGCAAATGTATTCCTTTCCTGGTCTCCACGAAACCTCCCAAAATTATATCTATATAATTAAATAATATTCACACATAAATAAATTAATGAACTTTAAAGTTCCTTGCTTCAAAAATAATGACCATATCTCCATGTCTTGTTTTGTTCTTTAACTTTTTTTTATTATTAATAAAAAAATTAATTTAATTTTCTAATTTGGTAGGCTCGTAAAAAGTGAACCGTATATATTCTTTTCTTCCTTCGGATAAATAATTTTGTACCTTTCCTAAGGCTGACTCTCTATCTCCCCGAGGCTTAGAAACTATCAAAAAGATCCCATAAGAATTAGAAACATTACTTTTTTTTTAACCAATATATCTGGGCCAACTTAGCGTATCTCGACTAATTCTCAAAGGAGATTAGTACAACAACCCACCATCATAATCTCTCATTTCTAATCACAGAAACTTAGATAAGAAATCAAATATGAGATTGTAGGTCTATCCACAATTTCCACATTATCCCCAATTTATTCGTCTTAATTGGTTGCGCTACCCACGGGTGGGTTAGAAACGTTAGTTACCTCTTCTCACATTTCATAAAATCAGTTCTATTTTCCTTTATGTTAAATTTTACTATTAAATGGAGGTAAGTAATGGTTTTTCTAAATGTGAGTAGGTTATTTTGATTTCTCATATTTTAGAGGGTATTTTTACGGTTTCTTAAACGTCAGGGAGTATAGAAACATTCACAAATTCGGATCCAAATCAAAACCCGAATCCAACTTATGACTCATCAGCATTAACTTTCACACCTCCCCACCACCACTACAAGTCTACACTAGTATTCCAGTTGCGTCACACGTTACGCTCACCAATTAAAAGTTTTTGATTTTCCCATCACCGGATCGATGACGTGTACGCTCCAGATTCAAACTGTACAGATTGTACTAGATTCACCCCCTCTCCTATAAAACTCCTTCCGCCTCCCAAAATTTTCTCAAAAGTCTCTTTTTTATTTTCCTTCTAACGTGTTTGTGTTTGTTCTTTTTTTTCTCTCCTTAATTAATTTTCTCGAGAAAATAATTCGTTGTGTTTGCTTGCAAAATCTCACATAAACACAGATCTGAATCCGAGATTTGGAAAGAAATTAAAATCGGAGTTAGAGACTGAATTTCTTGTTTTGTAAGAACTCGTGGTCAAAGGTCTCATATAATTTTTTTGTGTGTTAATATTTAGATCTTAGTCAAAGAAAGACAGACAATTAATTAATATTGTTCAGATCTATTGAAAAAGAGTTATTCTGAATGATCGGTTGAATATGTGTATATATGTTTCTGGTTGTATGGTTGAATAATTTAAAAAGGGAAAGGAATTTTTTGGCTGAGGGATGGGCTTAGAGGAAGGTGAAATTTCTGATACAGCGTCAGTTGAAGAGATCAGTGAAGAGGTTTTTAATAATAATCAGGAAGTTGTTGTTGTAAAAGAATCGAAGCCGAAAGGTGAGTCTGCTAGGGTTTGGACGATGCGGGATCTATACAATAAATATCCGACAATTTGTCGAGGATATGCGTCGGCTGGTTTGTATAATCTGGCTTGGGCCCAGGCGGTTCAGAATAAACCTCTGAATGATATATTTGTTATGGATGTTGAACAAGAGGAGGTGTCGAAGAGATCGTCACCGTCGTCGTCGGTGGCGTCTGTTAATAGTAAAGAAGTAGTTAAGAAGGAAGTGGATAAAGTTGTGATTGATGATAGTGGTGATGAGAAGGAGGAAGGTGAGTTGGAGGAAGGGGAGATTGATTTGGATTCGGAATCGGTTGAGAAAGTTATTGAAGAGAAGGATTTAGTTAATGGTGATAGTTTAGATAAGAAATTAGAGTCTATTAGAGGAGATTTGGAGAGTGTTGTTAATGTGATTGATGCTGACAAGTAAGTGGCGTGAATTGAATTAGATTGGATTGGATTGGATTGTATTTGATTTGATTGATTATTGTTGAACTATTCGGCTAGTTTCAGGATTGATGTTTGATGGTTTGTGTTATGTAGATCATTTCAAGGAGTTTGTTCAAAACTTGAAAATGCTTTGGAGAGCTTGCGGGAAGTCATTTTTGACAATAATGTTCTTCCCAGAAGAGATGCTCTCATTCAACTAGCGTTTTCTGCTGTTCAAGCTGTTAATTCTGTAAGGCTCACTAGTTAACTTTAATTATGGAAGATGGTTAATTTTAATTATGGAAGATTGTAAATTATTAATTTAGAAATTTTGCTTTGAATTAACAAATTCAAATTCATGACATTACTTGTTTACAAAGCTGGTTGTGAAAGTTGTGGTGCCTGAAATATGGTTGTTTGTTTGCAGGTGTTCTGCTCAATGAATAATGATTTGAAAGAACAGAATAAGGACATTTTGTCAAGGTTCAGTTTTGTAATTTTCATTTTCTTGTTATTATAAAGATTATTATTAGTTGTAGTTGTTTAGTCATCTCTTTGGGTAACAGGTTACTTTCTCTCTTCAAGAGCCACTATCCACCTCTTTTCCTCCCTGAACAGATGAAAGAGGTGCGGTTCTAAGTTCTAACTGATGTAGTTCAGGAATCTTTAAATGTCTTTCAGCTTTATTTTTGTTGTAAACTTTATACATGTTCTCCTAACAGATAGAGGCCGTGGTATCCTCTCTGGACTCCCGAAATATTTTGCTGGGTGCTAGATCAAGCAATAAAGAGAAAGAGATGATGGACATAGATGGAGTGAACAAAACGGATTGTAATGCTTTAGCTGAAAATGCTGACCATGATTCGACTCTTAAACATAAGTTGCTGCCTGTTGAACCTTTGATACATAATAAGCCATACATGTCACTGGAAGCTTCAAAACCAGGTGTACCTGGTTTTAAGAGTAGAGTTTTGCTCCCACTGCTTGACCTACATAAGGACCATGATGCTGACAGCCTCCCATCACCCACAAGGGAAACAACACCATCTATACCTGCTCGCAGAGCATTGACTGTTGGAGATGGGATGGTTAAGTCAGGGTCGGCCACAGCCAAGGCAGCTCATGACTCAGAAGATATTAAAATGCGTTATTATGAAACCGATGTCCTCAAAGCTGTTTCTTCCTATCAACAGAAATTCAGTAATAGTTCATTCTTTTCCAATGATAGACTTCCAAGCCCGACCCCGTCAGAGGAGTCTGGTGAGGGGGATGGTGATACTGGTGGGGATATATCTAGTTCCTCCACTGTTGATAAATCTAAAGTTGTAAATCCACCCGTTTCAGTGCAAGAAGGTGTTTCTTCTTCACAACGCATGGACAATTCCAGCATTCAAGGATTGCCTACTGCTAGAAACGCTGCTTCCATTAGCTCTGGGTCTAGTCCAATTGTGAAGGCATCTGTTAGGAGTAGGGACCCCAGGCTTCGGTTCGCAAACCCTGATGCATTGGATCTCAACCAACGTCCTGTACCCATGGTGCATAATGCACCTAAAGCAGAACCTGTTGTTGGAATAATGAGTTCAAGAAAGCAAAAGACCATGGAAGAGGCTTCTTTTGGGGGTCCTGCAACTAAAAGGCAACGAAACAGAACAGAGAATTATGGAGTTGGTAGGGAAGCAAAAACTGCGTCTGGAAGCGGTGGCTGGTTGGAGGACACCAATATGGTTGGGCCTAAGATTCTAAACAGAAATCAGTTTGTAGAATCTGCAGTCTCTGATCCCAAGAAATTGGACAATGGAGCTACTTGTCCTAGTGTTACTGTTGGTACACTGAATGTGGTTGCTAGCAGAAATGAGCCAGTGCCAGTGACTGTTCCTAGTACCACGGCCTCTTTGCCTGCTTTATTGAAAGATATTGCGGTGAATCCAACTATGTTACTAAATATACTTAAGATGGGACAACAACAGAGATTAGCAGTAGAAGTCCAGCAGAAGTCTAATGATCCTTTAAGAAGTATGATGCATCCTCCAAGTCTGAGTTCGATTGTGGGATCAGTTCCTTTGGAGAATGTTGCTCCGTCAACTCCCTCAGGGGTTTTGCCAAAACCAACAGGAACAGTTCAGGTTCCTTCTCCAGCAGCATCTTTGGTGAGTGCTATTTATATATTTTTCTGAATTAGACAGTTTTAACAAATTGACACTATTATGGGATTTAGTTGTTTGTTGCATGAAGGAACCCGTTTATTTTGGAAGCATTTTTTTTTTTTTTTTTTTGCTTTAAGTAAACTCTGGTGCATGTGTAATAATATATGGACCTTGTAGGATGAGGTGGGAAAAGTCCGCATGAAACCTCGTGACCCTCGACGCGTTCTCCATGGAAATTCACTTCAAAGGAGTGGGAGCTTGGTACATGAGCAGTCAAAAACTGATGGACCTTTGACCTCTAATACCCAGGGAGGCAAGGACAATTTGAATTCCCAAAAGCAACAGGGTCAAGCAGAAACAAAACAAGTGCAATCTCAATCAGTTCCGGTCCCAGATATTACGCGGCAATTCACCAAGAATTTGATGAATCTTGCTGATATTATGTCTGTGTCCCAAGCATCAACGAATCAACCAATGGTTTCACAGAATCTTCCATGTCAACCATCACAGGTTAAATTGGAAAGAACAGATGTGACAACTGTAACTCTAAATCATGATGATAAGCGAACTGGAGCTGGTGCGGCTACTGATGGACCTGTAGGTCCTCCGCCACAGAACTCTCCCACTGGTCCTCCTGTACAGAACACATGGGGAGATGTTGCACATCTTTTTGAAGGATATGATGAACAGCAAAAAGCCGCTATTCAGAGAGAGAGGACAAGGAGGATAGAAGAACAGAAGAAGATGTTTGCTGCACACAAGCTTTGTCTCGTCTTGGATCTAGATCATACTCTTCTTAATTCAGCTAAGGTAGATACCTGCTGTGCAAAATATTTTTTTTTTTCTTCCCATGTTTGTAGCTATTAGCGTGATTTATCGAGAAGTGTTTATTTCATTTATTAATTATACAATTGTTCACTTTGTTCAGTTCAACGAAGTAGACCCAGTGCATGATGAGATATTGAAAAAGAAAGAGGAGGAGGATCGTGAAAAACCACAGAGACATCTGTTCCGCTTTCCTCATATGTCAATGTGGACTAAATTGAGGCCTGGGATATGGAAATTTTTGGAGAGAGCTAGTAAACTATATGAGCTGCATCTTTATACAATGGGGAACAAGCTATATGCTACGGAGATGGCAAAGGTGCTTGACCCTAAAGGGGTTCTGTTTGCTGGACGAGTCATCTCTAGGGGTGATGATGGAGATTCTTTTGACAGTGATAATGGTGGACCTCCTAAGAGTAAGGATCTTGAAGGGGTGTTGGGTTTGGAATCTGGTGTTGTGATTGTAGATGATTCTGTTAGAGTCTGGCCACATCACAAAATGAATTTGATAGTTGTAGAGAGGTAAGTATTTGCTTATTGACAAATGAAATTCCTATCCCTTTGCACTTTTGTAGTTTAGTTCATTCCATCTTCTGTCTACCCATACACCAATCTAATTTTTAGTGTTGCAGGTATATTTATTTTCCTTGTAGTAGGCGCCAGTTTGGGCTTCCAGGTCCTTCTCTTCTTGAAATTGATGTAGATGAGAGAGCTGAAGATGGGACTTTGGCATCTTCTTTGATGGTGAGGCTGCAGTTGCATTAATTTCATAGTCTGCAAATGATTTTCACCCTGCTTACCTTATCTCTGTTTTTATAACAATAAATTTGCTTGCTTCAACTAGGTTATTGAGAGAATACACCAAAACTTTTTCTCCCATCAGTCTTTAGATGATGCAGATGTTAGAAGTATTCTAGTGATGGAGCAGAAAAGGATTTTGGCCGGTTGTCGTATAGTATTTAGCAGGGTGATTCCAATTGGTGATGCCAATCCTCATCTACATCCGCTGTGGCAGACAGCGGAACAATTTGGTGCTGTATGCACAAATCAGATTGATGAACAGGTTACTCATGTAGTTGCCAATTCCCTTGGAACTGATAAGGTAATTTTTTGGCATTTCTTTTTTTTTTTTGAATTTCTCCTAACTTCCTCCATAAGTGTTACGACTTCTTGTAATTTGATAGTATGAACAAATAAATTCTAGAAGATTCGGAACTTTATCTTATCATATGTCTAGAGGAAGATCATTATACACCACAGAATTTCTACAGCGAATTGTCTTTCCTGTATTGCATCATGTATAATAGGGTGGAAAATGTTCTATATACCAAAATAAGGGGACTTTGAGTTAATGATGTCAACTCTTTTGACAGGTGAATTGGGCCCTATCCACCGGAAGATTTGTTGTCTATCCTAGCTGGTGAGATTGTCCGTTCTCTTCATTTTATGTGTCTTGCAGTTTAGCAATCGTTACGTTTATGGATTTGATGGTCTTTTTGTTCTCCCCTTGTTTTTAACCATTCGTAATATATGCAGGGTGGAAGCATCAGCCTTGCTTTATCGGAGGGCAAATGAGCTTGATTTTGCCGTTAAAACATAAACAAGCCATTACCCTAACCCGCTTCTGGTAAAATTATAATACATGATAAAGATTGAATCAAGTAGACACTTAAGTTGAAAAGGGAACTGTCAGGTCATACTTGGTAGCTCCGGGTGAGACTAGAGAAATCCTGTCAGGACTTGTGTTTGAGTCCCATAAACCACCCATTATAGCCAGCTATTGCCTTTTCCCTTCAATGGCCAATATGCTGAAGAGGATTTTGAAATTAACTGGTACAGTTAAAGCATATAAAGAAGATTACCAGAAGTTTAAAATTGGATATATTTTGTGAGGGAAAACGAAATGGGTTGAGTTGAGGGCGCTTGATCATATGGCGAATTGTGGTGGCTGAACCAAGTTTTGACATGTTGCGGAAAGCCACACTATGAAAATTCCCAAGTGAATTTAATTGACACGGAAGAGGATGATCATTAAATGTGACATTCGGGACGTAAAAGAATACTAAAACAATATCAGAATGTCTCAGACCAAGGCTTCGTCATCGGGGTAGAGTAATGAAGGGATTTGAGTGTGATAATTTTATTCGGAAAATTAACCTGAAAGAAGTGAAGAAAAAGGTTGATTGACTGATTGTTATAACTCGAGTGTCTAGCTAGAGTGTGCTTTTCGTTCTGGGTTGGACGATTTGAGGCTGCAGTTATCGGAGTGTTATATTTCCCCAATACAGAGGGCAGCTAAACTAACTTCGGCAACACTGCTTTAGTGATTCAATTCATCTAACCTCACAGCTTGCATTTTGAATCTCGTTCCTTTTTAATAATTCTAAGTCTATTTAAATTTTTCCAGAATTCTCATTTGAAAGAAACATTATTCATTTGTCGGTGTTAATACTTAAGAAGTGGAAACCTGTAATCCCCGATCAGATTTGACAATAACAATCATTGAAATTGCCAAAAAGAAAGTTAAATTTGGTAAAATAATAAATAGACCTGACCCAAAAACATGGTAGCCAGATGTGGCAAATGTTTGATCGTCTATTTTTAGGCATTTTTGTTAGGGAGTGCAGATGCCGTTAACGTGTCATGGTACATTCAAGGCCTACGAAATGCAATAAAACTTTCTTGTAGCTTGCTACGGAGAATTTCTAGGCCTACGCCAGTCTCTCCCAGACTCCCAGTACCAGCCAGGTGCACTGGTGCAGGTGTCTTCAGTAAATCTATTAACGTTTCGTCGCTGTCAAATCATTTACATATGTAATTCAGTACAGAAAATTTTCGAAGATTTGTAATGATATTTTTAGGTGGTTATAATTTAACGCTTGAACAATTGGCCACCATTCTTGCAGATGACCAGCCAGCCATAAACACAAATATAACTAAACCCACCTGGTGTCGTGCATTGTAAAAAAGAGTTGAACGATAGTGATAACTTAATGTTTTGATAGGTAAAAGTAGTTGCTGTAATTAATTACTCGAGAGTCTTAGCTCGACTGAACTTACATGAAAATAATTAACTAAAAAGCGAATAGAAAACAACTTCCTCTGTTGGGGTGTCGCCAAAGATGTGAAAAGGAGATGGTGTTTGGAGTTTGGAGAAACTCTTAAATCCGTGCATGGTTGGCGTCCAGACTAAGATTACGTAAGTCAAGTTGAAACTCAAAGAAATTTGGGGGGTCCCCTTTTAGGTTGAGAGAGAAGAGACTTCAATATAAGCTAGAACTAGAGTTCTTGAACGTCCCTGTAACTCTCATATTAGCTTGGGGATTGCTTTGTGCGTGGGACATATCATATATATAAGCTTTTTATCTGAAGATATTGAGAACCTTCTGAGGGAAAGATATGGCTTCAACTGACATTAAGGATTACAAAGAGGAAGAGAACGATGAGGCTGGTGCGTGTTCGAGCAGATGTTATACCGCTTGTTCGAGGAGATGGGATACGCTTTATCCTCCCCAACAATCTCAATGGCTTCAAACTACTCTTTCAGGTCATTATTTGATTTATTCTTATTCCCTCCCTTAATTTGAGTCGATGAAATTGCACATTCATGACTGCATTCTGGCTGTGATCGATGTTTTCTGATGATTTCACTTTTTTTTTTCCTCTTTTGTGGGATAAACATAGTCCTTATAATGATTATAGATTTATCCTTAACTTGAACAAAGTGAAACATCCCAATTTTATCAATGACTATAAGTCAGAACTTTGAAAATTCAGATGTTTTGA
This sequence comes from Toxicodendron radicans, assembly GCA_009867345.2. Taxonomy (NCBI): domain Eukaryota; kingdom Viridiplantae; phylum Streptophyta; class Magnoliopsida; order Sapindales; family Anacardiaceae; genus Toxicodendron; species Toxicodendron radicans. Next base: position 11,163,894 of record WYDK02000051.1, read on the forward strand.
TCCAATTCTGTTCAAGAAAAACGAGAGATATTCGTTGGTACTTATTGCAGTTTATGCATGGTTGATGACCTCAGGATGAAGTTTTACTTTGTCAGCTTTGTTTATTATATGTATAGCCATGTACTGTAATTCTGAACATCGATCTGCCGCGAATTTCTGGGAGCCCAGAGGAAAGAAGGGCTTTGCTGAAAGTAATTTAACCATAAATTTGCTTTTTTGATGATTAAGAACGACGATATTCATTGTTTTTAATGTGAATATTTCTTGCCTGAAAGCGTGTATATATATATATAGAATTGAATAACTGGTTATGTGTATATGCAGATTTGGATCAGAAGACAGAGGCTATGCTCAACATAATGCAAGATGATAGTGATTCATTCGCTAAGAGAGCTGAGATGTACTATAAGAAGAGACCTGAGCTAGTCCAGATGGTGGAAGACTTAACCAAATCTTATCGTTCTTTAGCTCAAAAATATGACCATGTCAGATCCGATTCTTTTCGATTCACCAACCCAGAGTTGTTGTCTTCGTCAAACTCCTCCTTCAATCAAGCCAAACAACTCCAAAACTCCCTCAATCAAGTTCAACAACCCCAAACCTGCCACCAAGAAAAGATTAGAGAGGACTTTGAGTCCCTGAAAGACGAGTTAATGTTAAATAACTCAAGAAAGATGAAACTAATAGTCGATACTCATGATGATGGAAAAGTCAACAAAGAAGTAAGTAACGAAATTGAATCCAGTAGTGGTGGTGGTTTGAAGGGTGATGAACGTCAAATAATGCTTTTCATAGAAAGGGAGAAGATGTGGAATGAGAGGAGCTTGAAGGTGTCAAAACTAGTGGAAGATAACTTGAAAGAACAGGAGCAGTTGATTAAGAGAAATGACAAGAAGAGAGAAGATATTGAACAACTTCATTCTGAAATCAACAGACTGATGGATGAGAACAAGGCTTTGAAGAGATGTCAAAGCAGCAGCTGCCACCATAATAAGGTTGATAAGAAGCAAAACCAAACACATCGAGCTTCAATATTAAAAAAAATTTCCTGCATAAGGTTCAAGACTTGAGTTGGCTTTCAAAGGTTTTTGTTTTTATTGAAAAAAACAATTATGTATAGTTTTGCCCTATTTATATACAGACATATATAATTAAGTATATATATTTTTTTATATTTGATTATTTTGGTTGTATCTGCTTTTTTTATTGGTTATCGAATTAATTACAAATTAAGAGGGAATATATAAGTTGGAAAGACTCACCTGTGCGGTGGGTTAAGACATAGTGGGGATCATATAGATAACTATACAGTCTCAGGTAGAGATGAATTAAGACTTATTAGGGATCATGTAAATAGGTATATAATCTTAGGTAAATATGAGTCTTTTATTCATTCCTGCGGGACCTCACCTCGTCCCGCCCCATTTGGGGCGGAGATTCCCCAAAAATATCGAAGATGGGGTTGAGGATGGGGGAGATTAAAATCCCCACCCTCAGGAAAGGGACGGGTATGAAGTTGACTTTATATTTGTCCCTCCCCTCACTAGTTATACCCGCCTTGTATTCTCTACAAAAAATTAAATGCTTCACTCAATGATGAATAGCGATGGTAATGGTATCCAAGTTTGTGGTACCAAGAGTCAGAAATCAGATAGAATAATAATATCTATGATGTAAAGATGCTAACATTTGTAGTGTGACTTTATGACTATGATTGTTATTGAGATTGTATGGTGCAGATTTATAAATTGATGGTTGTTATTGAAATTTTATGGTGTGAATTTATGAACATATATAATTGTTATTGAGATTTTATGGTGTGGATTTATGAATTTATGACATTAGTTTAACAAATTTAAACTTATAATTGAGAATTTGAGCTTTGAGAGTGATCTTCACGTTCGGGGACTAATACACATTAATGGAGCATAATACATGTTTATGAGGATTTATACTTATTCGAGGATTTTCCCTCAATGTTTAGGGCAGGACGGGGTGGGGAGCAACCAATCCCCATGAAGTGGGGAATCCCCATCCCCACCCCATCCCTTTACGGGGCGATGTGGGTATGGGAATTCTCTAAGAGTGTCAGGGATGGGAACGGGGAATGAGATTCCCTCCCCAACCCGCACCACGCCCATCTCTAGTCTCAGGTTTCATTTTTCATCATCGCATCCGTAATTTAAGCGGAAAGTCGTGGCCTCATGGGAGGGCGTGGAAATGGATTGTTGCACTAGTCTTTTCCGATGATTAATCGATGTGCATATGACATCGTGAGAAGTCGTGATAATGGATTCATGCGTTAGTCTCTCATGAGGATTAGTCGAGGTGCACATGATCTCGTGAGAGGTCGTGACATTAGTCTCTCTCGAGGATTAGTAGAGGTACACGTGGTCTCGTGAGAGGTCATGACGATAGTTTGCTGCTCTAATCTCTTCCAATAATTAGTTGAGGTGCACATGGTCTCGTGAGAGGTCATGATGATGAATTGTTGCTCTAGTTCCTCTCGAAGATTAGTAGAGAGACATCTTATTGCTATTTGTTAGTGTCTCCCAATGATTAGTCTAAGGACACCTTGATTACAACAAAAAAAAAAAAAAAAAGAAGGAAAAAAAATATAACTGGGAAAGTTTCAAAAGCTAATTTCACTTATCAATTAATTAAATTTAAGATGATCAGCTGGTTAATTTTCCACAAATAAAAATATATTTTAATTTGAAAAAAAGAAAAACAGATAACATCCTACTTTCCAAAATTTGTGTTTTAAATTAAAACAGTAGTTAAACAAAGTGGTTTACTGTGTAGAAAGCAGAGAGCGAAATCTCCGCCACTTGCTCCCAACACTGTCCACTATGGACTGACTTGTGTCTCACTCTTGCTCACTCACCAAGATCTGCGCCCAGCACACTCTCAATTGCCATCACCATTTCCATTTCTCTTTCTCTCTTTTTTTTTTTAATTTTTTTTTTATAAGATGGACCGGAACCGAACCGACAGTCCCGTTTACTCGCGCCAATGGAGCAGCGAGTCCGGTGGTAGCACCTCCTCTCCTGTAATGTCTCCGGCGCGTCATCACCACGTTCGTTCTTCATCTGTTAGTGGAATGTCCACTATTAAGAGGAACCAGAACTTCGCTGCTAAAGCTGCTGCTCAGCGCCTCGCTCAGGTCATGGCTTCTCAAACTGCTGACGACGATGATGACGACGGTGACGATGATCTAGGTTTCCGTTACAGTGCTGTTCCGCCTCTGTCACTGTCTCTGTCAAGAAACGTTAATTCTGGTTCAAATGCTGCTACTGCAACCACTGGTAGTAATAAACCGGCGGTTACATCTTCTAGAACCACGAGATCTCCTTCACCTGCGGTAATTTTATTACGATGCGATGCATTTCCTGAGTTTCTTCATGTGTACTGAGTGTTTAAATTAAATAATTGGATTGTGTTGTTTTGTAATTATAAGTCGTTAGGAAGAAACTTAGGAGAAGAAACTACCGCGGTCAGATCAACGTCAGCTGGACGGCCGTCAATTTCTCTTCGTACGGCGCCGTCTCTGCCGCCTAATAAGGCGCCACTTAGGACTGCTATTTCTTTACCTCCAATTGACCCTCCTAAAAATGTTCCAAGAGACAAAAGGTTTAAAAATTAACAAATTTATTATTTAATTTTTTAACTCTTAAAGAGAAGTAAATTTTGATTTTTCATGAATGGTAGGTTCTCATCGGATGTGGGACGTTTTAACGCGAAAGCAAATGGAGATCAACGTGAGGCTTCTGCGCTTCATGATGAAGTATGTATGTTAATTGTAAATTATACCTTAACTTTTATATGCATTAACATTCAAATAGGTATTAAAAGTGAATTTGTTGTGGAATATCTTGCAGCTTGATATGCTACAAGAAGAGAATGACAATATCCTTAACAAGGTGGGATACTGGATTTGTTAAAAAAAAAAATTCTGCTGCGAAAGTGAGAAGTTTATTACAAATATATGACGCATGGTACTTATTTGTTGTAAATTCATTGCTGCATTTGCTGTACAGCTAAGACTTGAGGAAGAGAGATGTGAAGAAGCGGAGGCCAGAGTTAGGGAGCTTGAGAAACAGGTTAATGGATAGTTCTTAGTTATTTGCTTAATACTTGTCATAGTCTGAAAAACTGAAATCAATGGAAGTTCTTTACTCACAGGGATTCTCCCTATTGTTCATGTCATTTCTGAAGGAATTTTAATTGCTGCAAACCTGACGTATTAATTTTGCTTCTTGCTTGGAGTCTTTAGGTTGCTGCTCTTGGAGAAGGTGTATCCTTGGAAGCTAAACTATTGAGCAGGTAAGTTATGATTTCAACTAATTTAACATGTGCTGGTTTTTGTTTACCTTATTGTTTTTGTTGTTACAACTTAGTTACCATATGCAGGAAGGAGGCTGCATTGCGTCAGAGAGAGGTATCAAAGGAAACTTTCAGTTCTTTTTTATTCTAGATATGCAAATGGCTTATCCTATGCTTATCAACTTAACTTCATCATTGATCTTTTACTCATGCTGGAAAATTTACTTGTTCTTTGACAACAAGATGAGCAAAATTTTCGCTCGGGATATTTGATTTAGAGTTCTGGGCTATGGAGATAAAATGGAATTTTCATCTTGTATTAGGACAGGAAAGGCCTTCTTGTTTTATTTTCGTTTATTTGAAGAAAATAAAAAAAATAAGTTTTTTTTTTCTTTAGGCTGCACTCAAGGATGTAAAACAAAATAAAGACGGGGTAAATAAAGAAATTGCATCTCTTCGGTCTGAACTGGAGGTTAGTCCTTGTGTCTATCCTACTACATATCCTTGTTCATATTTTGCTAAATCTATCAAATACTTTCTGGCTTCTGATACAATAATTATTTTATGCTTTAATTTCTTGCTTGAATCAGAATACTAAAGATGACACTGCTACTGTTGTACAACAACTTCGTGGAGCTGAATCTGAAGTGAAAGCCCTTCGCTCAATGACACAAAGAATGATACTGACTCAGAAAGAGATGGTTAGTGCTTTGGTTTCCATTAACCTATGTGTGGTCACCTAAGGGTAATATAATTACTGTATATTCATTTCAGGAAGAAGTTGTTCTTAAGAGGTGTTGGCTTGCACGCTACTGGGGCTTAGCTGCAAAATATGGTATTTACCGGATACTTCTAGTTTCTAATTCATCACAGGGATTTATCTCCTCATAAATCTTCATTAAGTTGACTTGTTCTCCATGACTCATGAGGCTATTGCCAAATTATGCTATAACCAAATTCCGTTTCATCTATTTTGTTTTTCATGTTCAATACAGATTGGTAAAATTATCTTACAACCTCCTAAGTTATCATTTCCAAGGATTTATCCTGTAAAACTTTTTTTTAAAGTTAATTAGACATGATCTCACTTCACATTCGCAGTGTTCCATACTGGTAATTAATATATTTGATTCAAATATGCCCCATGTTTAATTTTTCTTACTCTTTTAGGGATCTGTGCGGATGTAGCAGTTTCAAAGTATGAATACTGGTCATCCTTGGCTCCACTTCCTTTTGAGATTGTCATTTCTGCTGGACAAAAGGCTAAAGAAGAGTGTTGGGAAAAAGGCTAGTAACTAGTGTATTGATCGTTGTAGTTAATATTGGATTATCTTTTTCAGCGCTTCTTAATTTCATTGACAGTGTTGAAATTTTTAACTGGAACTGAGCAGGTGACGACGACAATGAGAAGAGAGGCAAACTTGTTCTGGACTCGACTGATCTAACAGGAGAAGGAAATATTGAGAGTATGCTGTCAGTAGAAATGGGTTTGATGGAGCTTGCTTCCTTGAAGGTTTTTTTTTTTTTTAATTTTTTAATGTCTTATTTGCTTATTTTTGTCTAGTTTAATTCATTTTTTGAGTGTTCAGAATTATTCTTCTTCTCTACTCTTCATTTTATTAACCTCAAGTTTCATGCTTGAGTCTCCACTGCCACAAAAGGGTTGCTGTATATGTGATACTTTTATGGTTGCTACTTATAAGGTCGAAGATGCTATTGTGCTTGCATTGGCCCAACAACGGCGTGCCAATTCTGCTCGACTATCCATCTCAGGTTTACTTTCTGTAACCTGATGACCCACTGCATTTCTGTGTGTATATTGATAATTTGATCTCTGCTTTAGTGATGCAGGCTTGATGCTTACTTAATTACCTTATTTCCTATTGCTTTCAGATCTCAAATCACCTGGTGGTGATCCAAAGTTTATGGAGGCATTTGGTGAGTGGTAGTTTTAGTTGGCATTTTGTGCCAGCATTTGCTATCTTGTGTCTACTTTTTTATTTATTTTAACTGTATTTCGTGAAAAGAAGCATTTTTTTACCATGTAATTGACGGACAAAAACTACCACATCCCCAGTTAAGTCACACATTGTACTCTAGAAATTTTCATCACAAAAATATTGCTTCTTGAAAATTTTCTGTTATTTCATCTGTGATTATTTGTATGCTGCTTTGTCTCTAATGTTCATTTTCTTTTTGAAGATTTAGAATTTCTGCCAACAATGCATTAGAAGCAATT
>WYDK02000051.1:11174217-11186754 GCA_009867345.2 Toxicodendron radicans
AAGAATGCCACGTTTTAAGTCTTTATTAGGGTGAGAAAAAGTCGTTTACCCGTTTTATTAGGTAAACACTGGTCTGGTGACATCGATGGACAATTTAATGAACTTTAGAATTTAGCTAGGGAGTTGTTAATATATACACGGGCAGCACGTGGGAGTTCAGTGCTTATGTTTTTACAACAAAGAATTATCATCAACTCTTGGATTGATTTCAAATTCCGACAAGAATAAATGGGGAGGTTAGTGTCGGCCCAACAGGAATAAATGGATCCTCCAATTATGGTTGACTAAATGATAGTCTTGGGTGAAGAAAGCTAATCACGGTAACAATCATATCTGTACTATATATATTTACTGAAGCTCGGGGATGGCGATGGGGATCCCGAAATAATTTCAGTGGAGAAATTATGAAGCAGATGGTGTTAAAAGGCAACGGGGGACTCAGAAAATTCCTGGTTCCTGTCCTGGTTTCATTATTAACTGAACCAAACCAAAAACATATGCAACGTTTTACACAAGCTATTGCCTCCTGAGCTGGAGATTGTTGAAATAGAAATTCTTTTGTGAAAATACATCAACATGCTTGTTAAGTGGAGCCCATTGGAGTGAGTGATAATAAAAGATCAAAGCAGCAGCCAGCAGCTGTAAAAACAAATAAGACATCTAGGACCAGGCACAGGTGAGGCTGAAATCGGTTTAATCAGATTTTAAGGAGAGAAAGAGGATAAGTCCTGGAAGTTTTGTCATTTCTCAAATGGAACGTTGTAAATTGGCCCTTTAAAAGACTGGAATCTCTAGATAAAAGCATTTTTGTAAGAGGTCCCTCAATTTCTATAACAAGTCTCTTTCACTCTGTCAATGGCACTTAGCACGCGGAGAGCAGTTCCTCTCCTAACTTGAAATAAATAAATGGTCACAGTTACACTCGTAGCCAATATCAAATTAAAATAAAGTATTTGGAAGATGCAAATGGCTGATGGGCATGTGCTTCTGTTTAATATAATAGTAACAGTGGGTGGAGAAGAAAAAGCTCTCTTTTGGTGAAAAGGTGCGCATGGGGAAAGAAGAGGAAGAGGAAGAGAAAGAAAGACACTAAAATTCTAAAGGCCATTTTGACCTAATCCCCTTATCTCACATTTTTTTCACTTTCTGTTACTCACTTGGACCTACATTCCTTAAAATATTAACCCCTGTACACACTTGTTCTCATTCAAACCCACTACATTAAATTTCTTTTATTATCCTACAATTTGATTATATGATTGTATTGCCTCCTTTTGATTTTTTTTTCCCTAGTAATTATGACACTGAAATGATGACAATCAATTATGTTTTTTAAGTGCAACTTCTTGCTGATAGATATATACTTGATATATATCTTCTCTTGATCATCATCATCATCTTCTTCTTCGTTCTTCCATTTGCGACAGAATGTATGGAAGTTAGTTGAGATTGGCCACCAAACAGAAGGTGGTTGAGGGGTTTCAAAGATGAGAGTAACTTCTGCCTTTTGTCTGTAGGTAAAAAAATAAATAAATAAATAAATTTAACTGTAGCATGCCATGGTCTTCCTCATGATGAAAATATTTTCTCCAAACATGCTCAAGTGGATATCATTATACCACCCTCTTGACCCCATCATAATGTCAGACAAAAGGGACCGAGCTTCCTATCCATAGCCAATAAATGGTCCCATTTTTCAAGTTTAAAATCTTCAAAAAAATTTCATACTAAGCCAAACCCAGTTCCAGTTTGCACTTTATCTTCTAGTTCACATTGTCTAGGCATTAAATCTGAAGTGGGTATTTGTAAGTTGGAAGTTGTAACTTCTACCACTAACCTAATGGGTAAAAAAATAGGTATGAAAAGTGTATAATCTATTCAAAAGTTGGGTAGCTTTTTCCCTCTGTAGAATTTAATAACAATCATATAAATAATTATACAGGTTAGAGGAAAAAACAAAAGGTGAAGCTTTAAATTTGCTTCCATTTCAAGCATCTAAAAGCTAGCTCTTATATATATATATATATATATATATTACATGAACTTCATCTCCATTCTCATTACTTGCACATTTTCCAAGCACAAATTGTCCAACTAGCCCTACCATAATATTCATATGAATACCCATTTCTTATTTTTCTCTTTTCTTCTCTAAAAGTTATCCACATAAAATATTCAAATTGTATTTAGTTTTTATATTGTTATAAATAATTTTTGTGGGCCTGTTTAAGTTTTCTGGTTTTTTAATTTCTTTCTTTCTTTCCTTATGTTTTGAATTTCAATGAAAGATTGAGACTTAACCTAACCTAGCTGTGAAGAAACAATCAAAAACATTGAATAACGAATCAAATTTTGTCGCTAATGGCAGCCTATGAAAGGAACAATGAAGAAAAGCCAATCTCGTAGCTATGTGGGGTGTATGGACAGACTATGGAAGGCACTCAAAATATAATTCATTTAGTTTAATGCCGATTTGAACTCAAATGCTGCTTTCTTCTGCAAATATTCTCTGAACCAATTGATCTATCAACTGTCTTAATACAGAGAAAAAAAGATACTCTATTAAGTACACAAAACCTTGAAATCTTGATGTTGAGAAGACATATATATATAAAAGAATTGGAAGAAAGAGCATCGGATTTGAAATGGGTCAGGACCTGTTTATCCATTGTTATCAATATCAGAAAAAATCACATGCTTGTATGTGGAATCCACCATTTCCGATCTTTTTATTCTGTTTTAGAATCTAAACATGCATAACACCAGTCAGTGATCTTTTTATTTTAATCCACATTCTGATATTCCCATACATTTATGCCTTTCACTATTTCCTCACGTCATTGATTTGTGAACTCACGTCTGCCCATTATAATGTAATGTAAAAACTCTGCTGTTCAGGTGAAGAAGCAACAATTATATTATAATATTTAACAAACCAGGGGTGGATAAAAAAGTGGGTAACTTTTATGAAAATGCCTTCTGCCATCAGTCCACTTTCAGATTTAGCTGGGGAACAAGGCCCAGCTTTCTTGGTTGACAGGCCCCATTTGAGAGTGAAAGTGAGAGAGAGTTTTATTCACTCGTGAAGGGAGATAGATTGAATCCGAAGAATCAGTCTCTTTACAGTTTCATTACTGAAGCAGAGGTCAGACAAAATGAAAGGACTGTTTAACTTGCACAAGTCAAACAAAGCAATACCCAACAAAAGATTCTAATTCAGTGAAAATATACTGGGAACTTTCATCAAACACTTCTGTCTATTCCACTAAATTACTGTATATCTGCAAAACGACACCATTAAAAAAGATTTAATTTTCATCATCTTTTACAGTGTTTCAACACAATTTCTTTGAATTAAGCCAAGTGGGTCACCCAAATTTTAGTGATAATAAGCTTCTCCTAGATTTTTACTAATTTTTGGACATATGCGATTATCTTCCTGGAGTCATTCTTTGTCTCCAGAACAGTCAAAAAAAACTAATAAAAGACATGGAAAAACTATGTGATTTGAGCATTTGGGTTTGTTCTTTATGGGAAAACAAAAAAGTATATAGTTCGTCATTAACCATGAGTCTCCAAATACCCTTTCTAGAAAACAGAAATAATTCTATTTCTGAAAATTTTTATTGACAGATATAATTACAATGGTTGAGATTCCCTATGTCACACCCTAAATTTTAAAAGAATTTAAGGGATTAATTAATAACTAAACAAATTACAATTGAATCACAATGAATAAACTATTAATACTAAGCTTAAATTGTCATTAACAATACCTAATTTTTGTAACTTTTTTTTTCTTCCTGTAAAGCAGCTTTCCGTGGAGAGGAGCAGGCATAGTACCAATGTTGATGGAAATAGTAATGAGTATATTTTGGCTTATTTTCTTTGCACAAAAAACAAAAACACACAAGTCTTGTAACTTCCGTTCAGCCAATTCAGCTCCAATTCAGAATCAAAAGCACATTCTCTCTTTTCATTATCAACCCACCCCCACAGTCATCCACCATTTGCCCACTGACCCAGAGTTCACCATCACCATTATCAGACACTGTGATAAAAATAAGAAAATAAAATCAAAATCTGAGACCCCACTTATTAATTTCACATCTGTTTCAGCTCCAACTCTCTCAAGTGTGACTTTTGACCCCTCTCCCCCACAGATAATAATAATGATAAAAGTCTCCCTTAAAAATCAAAAGTTAGAGAGGTATTATTATTAAAATGACAATCACAGTGCTTTCTTATTATATAATCCTCTCCCTACTAGTCTTCATTTAAGCTCTTCTTTTCTCTTATTCTCCTTAAAAGCACACTCTCTCTTTCTCTTTCTGGCTTCTTTATTCTCTTACTGTAAAAAGCCATGTCTTCTCTACGCTGGAAAATAGTAGCATTGGCTTCAATTCTGCTCCAGCTATGCTTTTGCATACAAGTAGAGTCCAATCCTTCTTCTCATTTTGACAGAATCACTTGGTTACCGGGTCAACCCCAAGTCGGGTTTCAACAATATTCGGGTTATGTGACCGTTGATGAGAAGAAACAGAGAGCTCTGTTTTACTACTTTGCTGAAGCTGAAATAGATCCTGCTTCTAAGCCTCTTGTTCTCTGGCTTAACGGAGGTCTAAAACTTCTCACTTCATTACAAATACAACAGAAATATAGCATTAACTTTTGTTTTTCTTTAGCTATCCTTTGATAGTTTGTTGTTGATCTTTGTTTGCAGGTCCGGGTTGCTCTTCTCTGGGAGTTGGGGCTTTTTCTGAAAATGGGCCATTTAGACCCAGTGGAGAGGTGCTGGTCAGGAATGAATATAGCTGGAATAGAGGTTATATAATATAAACTTACAATCAAACATTCTGATGAGTTAAAAGTTTTCTATTTTGTCGTTGTGTTACTGTGTAACTTTTAAAGAAGCCAAAGTGCTGATCTTTCATGCGCATTGTTCTGCAGAAGCTAATATGTTATATTTGGAGACTCCAATTGGAGTTGGGTTCTCTTATTCAAGAGACACTTCCTCCTATGAAGGCGTTAATGACAAGATTACTGGTATTTATCACCGTTTCAACTCATTTCTTTTTCCTTACCAAATTTTACTTATGTAAATTTTTTCTGGAAAAGAAGCAAAAAATTTCTGTGCTGGATATTCAGGTCTAACTTTTTTTTTCCTTTAATGAAGCTTCTCTTTTATTCTTTGGGTTACCCTTTTTTCTTTCTTTTGTAAATTCTTTTGAATCTTGATAAAAAAATGATGGCTGGAATATTTCATCATGTTCTTGGCACTAGTATCATGATTACTTTACAGTTACAATGTTCTATGCTTACTGTGCTTGTTTTGTTGTTTTCTTTCTGATTTGATAAAAAGTTGACCTTTACAGGCCACATTCAACTTTCTGAAACATCGTTTTTGTCTTTGTGATTATAGCAAGGGACAATATGATGTTCTTGCAAAACTGGTTTGTAAAATTTCCTCAATACAGAAATAGAAGTTTGTTCATCACAGGAGAGAGCTATGCTGGTACTCTTTTTGCTTCTCGAAGTAATGTTTTCTCTTTCAATCTAAACCATGATTTTGATACTGAGATTTTATATATATTATATAACTAGGCCACTATATACCCCAACTGGCTCAACTTATGCTTGAGTTCAACAAGAAGGAGAAGTTGTTCAATTTGAAAGGAATTGCTGTGAGTAGTCAAATAAAGAGATTTTTAATCTTTCAACTCTCGTAGTGTTTTCTCTAAATTCTAACCTTTTTATTTCTTTTCTTTGATCTAAGATACCTTCTGACCCTCCATTTAATTGCAGCTGGGAAATCCAGTTTTGGAGTTTGCTACCGATTTCAATTCGCGGGCTGAATACTTTTGGTCTCATGGACTTATATCTGATTCCACATACACAATGTTCACTTCTTTCTGCAACTATTCGCGATATGTAGGTGAATATTACAGAGGCTCCGTCTCTCCCATTTGTTCAAGGGTAATGAGCCAAGTGAGTAGAGAAACCAGTAGATTTGTTGACAAATATGATGTCACTCTGGATGTTTGTATATCATCTGTGCTCTCACAATCCAAAGTCCTTACTCCCAAGGTGACTGCCATTTATTTTTTGTATATCAATCCATAATTTATGAATGTGTTCCATCTTTTAAGGTAACTAAATTACATCCAGTTTCTTAATAATTTTCTCTACAATCATTATGCTCCGCAGCAAATGGGTGAAAGAATAGATGTATGTGTGGAAGATGAAACTGTTAATTATCTTAACAGGAAAGATGTGCAGCTGGCTTTACATGCACGCCTTGTAGGAGTTCGTCGTTGGGACGTTTGCAGCAAGTAATTCTACACTGCACAACTCTGTTTTTAATAATTCTTTTGCTAGTGTATATATATATATATGAAAAAAAGCCCAAAAAATAAGAAAAAAACAATGCACAGTCTATTGAATACTTCAACTTGTTGAAATAAGTTCCTACTTCTTGTATTCTATTCAGAAAAGAAAGAGGAAAAAAAACTACATATTAGGAGAAAAGAACATTATCAATATGTGGTCATGAAATTTGGGAATTAGGTTGAACCTTCTTTGGTTCTGGATTTTCTGGAAAAAGGTTGATATCTTTAGTTGTGAAGTCTAATTATTGTCTCTCTACCATACTAATACAGCATCCTAGACTATGAGCTACTTGACCTGGAGATACCGACAATCACAATTGTTAGAGAACTTATCAAGGCAGAAATCCCAGTTTTGGTGTACAGGTACATGTTCCTAGCCTTGAAGTTTACTCAGGAATATTATATCATTGTTTTAGAAATGATACATATTGGTATTCTTAAATTGCAGTGGTGACCAAGATTCTGTTATCCCGTTGACTGGAAGTCGAAAATTAGTGAATGGACTGGCAAAGCAATTGAAGCTCAGAACCACTGTGCCTTACAGGGTATGGTTTGAGGGGCAGCAGGTAATTCTCTTGTATATTTGAAGTTCAAGAAACTTGATGGTAGTTTTAATAGAGGAGTCTCGTGTGAAAACATAATTTTTCTTTCTCATCTCCAGGTTGGTGGATGGACCCAAGTTTATGGTAATATCCTATCATTTGCCACCATTAGAGGAGCATCCCATGAAGCTCCATTCTCTCAGCCTGAGCGATCACTTGTGCTTTTCAAGGCATTCGTAGATGGCCAGCCTCTACCAGAAGCATTCTGATTTGCTGATCAGGTCTTTGATGGGAGTACAAATTGGGATTGTAAGTAAGTTTGATTGCTAAAAAAGGCAATGTTAATCGGTCTGAGAGAAATTGTATTTGTTTGTTCCTTGTTTACCGGGTTTGTAATTGTCCATGTTATGAATGTAGAAAAATTTTGTAAAAATTTCAGAGAAAGGAAAAATGTGTTCTTTGTGAACTTCTAATGTTTTATTATAGCATAACATATCCAAATAATTGGTCAGCCCACAAATATTAACTTAACACACTTCATGTGAAGGAATTTTTATTAACTTCATCAAGAAATGGGGCAGTACATGATTGATCAAGAAACTTTTAAAGAACTTTTAGAGCAATTGGCAACAGCAATGGGAGCTTCAACTCGCATTTTCAAACAATTGAATTCTAGAGCTATTATTGGCTTTGATAACATCACAGATATGCTCAAGTTACGTTCATTATCTATCAGTTCTTCAGTAGTAGAGTTTGCTGTTTGATGAGCATGGAGGCACAAGCCTTTCCCGGTGTCCTCTTTTGGTGCCAAAGATGGCCCTGAAACTTTTGCTGGCTCCACCGCTCTCACCCTGTATTGTTTCAGGAATCATTTCGTTCATTTAAGTCAACCCAGATTAAAATTACAGTAATCTACTTTTTCCCAATTGGGGGTTTCTCTTTAGAAGTATATACATTAGAACTCAAAAGGTCTGTCACTACAAAGTTAAAACATTGACATGAACCTTTACACTGGGAAAAAACTGAAAATTTCTTAATATTATTAACGACTTTGTGTCATAAATACCTGCAATCAATATGGCACGAATACTTTAAAAGGTTGGGAATATACTCTGAATGGCCACTGCAGTTGAGAGCATAAAAACTTACCATTGTTACAAGCTGCAACTCTTTATCCTTTAACAACAAATCAACCAAAATTTACCTAAAACTTGGCAGCGACATTTTGACTGCAAGCCCCATCTTCTTGTCGAATTTCGGCGTAGGCCCTATCACCAAGTTCGTAGCCAGAAAAATATACAATGCCATCAATAAGAAGCATGAAATTTCACAGAAAAATAGAGATAAATGAGGAGAGTGAAGTCCTTTTCACAGAAAATGTGAAATTCTACAAAAATTGGCCACATCAACCAGCAAGAAGCGTCAGAGTCAGTAAAATTGAAGATCACCTATAGTTGCAAGTTTGATGTTACAAATATCTGTGGCAACAAGACTCTTGTTTTCGCTCACTTGTAAATCCATGAAATCCTTTGGAGAGCATGTCGTGGTTGCACCCAAACCAATCATGTCCAGAAAGCTACTGGATTTAAGATTTGGTTGCCCTTGAACAGTAGTAATTCTCTATTACAAGCATCAAAACACAATGTTAGATGTGCACTTACTTTAAGTGCATTAAGGAGAGCAAAGTACACTTTCAATCTGCCTAATGCCACAACTAGATAGAATGATCCTAGCCAAAAAAAACATAAAAGGAAACCCCATCGAAGAAGATTGGCAATTATAAAGAAGCATACACACATCAAATGGTCAGAATGTAACAATAAATCATCTTGATAACTAAAAGACATTATGTGAGCTAAGGTACCAATATCTATCAATTCTGAAATTGAAGAGCCCTAATAATGAAGAATGTAGAGCAAAGCTTTACCTTTGTAAATCTTGCAACCTGACTTGGAAGCCCTACATACTGCAAGAGAAGGCAAAACACACCAAAGATCATAAATAAGAGATATTATTGCTATTCCTTTGAAATGTATCTTGTCCATGAGAATGTAAACAATGGGGTTGCCATGCTAGATAGTCCAAACGTCTTATATGGATTCTTTTCTTTGTTTAATTTATGTGTACTCTATATTTTTTGACAATTTTTTTAGCTAAATGCATTTCTTTTTTCAAGGAATACAAAAGAGGCATAACAATTTTGGCCGCCATCCACCGTTACCAAATATGAAAGTGGGGGGATGTTGAAGTCAAAATAGTATGACTGGGGCATCAAATGAACTTCATAATATAATAATGTGCACTCAGATTTGGCAACCTCCCACCTTTCGTCCATGATCACAAGCCTCATCACTGTTCACAAGCACCCTCGCAGCCCATCTGTTGCAAAAGAAATGAAGTCTAAAATCATTTGGGGGAGGAAATGAGAAAAGTTTAAGGTATAGTTTTAGAGTCCATTGACCTCGTAGTCATAATTTAGAAATTTAATAGAAAAACGGCATTACCAAACCTATATGATTAGGAAAAGTGCTTCTCATCAGCCAATTAGAGAGTGCCACATCAACACAAATAGTATATTTTATTGGTCGGATGCACATGCTTCATTACAACAAAGATTTTCTCTACAACTACTAAAGCTCTGGCGGCTAGGCCCACTGCAGTCTGCAGGAAAGCAAATGACTCTGGTGGTTTACAAAAAAATGATCCTAACAGCAATTTGACTAATTGTTAATGCCATTTATAGAAACCATCCATACTGTAGCTAACTTGATAATTATAAAATAGAATTCCAATAATAGTATCATTTAATAAACACATGCGAGACATTCAAGATTAGGAATTGTTAACTGGAGGATCTTGTATCTAGCATAATTATTATAAGCCAGTTTATAGTTGATCATGAGGGTTTTCAGGTTCATGAATACCCCCTTATGAACCTGAACCAGAACCAGGAACATCAAGATCAGGATAGCTAAGTTGTAACCAAATTGTTAACATTGAAAGCTCTCCGTACAATTTAAGAAAAATATTGGTGCATTTATATCTCAACAAATTTTCAAAAAACAGTTCCAAATCAATGGACTAAATAGAAAAAGAGGATAGTGAACATACGCGCAAGATGCCGGGGGATTCCACACGGTTCCTGCAATCACCACAAGCTGGTGAAGAAGAAACACACACGAGGATAAAAAGTTAAATATGATTATGACTGATTGAATTAACTTCAAGCACACACTATGCTTTTCAATAATGGTACTAATGAGTGGCTGAAATGAAAGTGTACAACCTCATCAAAGGCCCCAGCTGGACTGTCCTCATAGCTAGCAAGGAAAAAGCCACCAAGAGTGTATCTGCAGTATACAAACTCAGGTTTTTTGTAATTAGTAGAAGATGAAACTGTTAAACCTCACTAATCAATACCAAAACTTTGAAGTTAAGTATTGAGTACCCAAATGCTTCAACTAATCTCAACTCCTTTGGGATGAATGCTCGAGCAGTTTCTGCTTTCACAAGATGGAGCTGGTATAGTGCACTGAAATAAAAGAAAAACATAAATCATTTAATAAAATGACTAGCATATCGAAGTGATGGTGAATAACCAAAGTCTTGGAGGGAAACGTAGAAAACTACACTTGCCTGCCTTTAAATGTCCATGGAGGCTTGCCATAGCCAGATGAACTTTTTCTTTCTCCAACTTCCATAGACTTTATATGCGCTTGAACTTGAATTAATACCAATTTCTTAAAGGACAAGATTCAGAGATGCCAAAATCATCTTAATTTAGATCCATCACAACTTAAGTGGGTATCAAGAATTAAACTACCATGCATGATTTTGATTTGTGGTTCATATTCGCCACTGCAAAGTAGAAGATAACCAAGACTCAAAAAAACCCAAATAAAACCATGAAACAAATAACATAAACAAACTATGTGCCAACAGAAGCAAAAATTAATTACCTTACAGTACGAAATGTAATAAGCCAGCAAAGCTACAAGCTTTTAAGTTGCGTTTGAATTGCAGTTCCAAAGAGGAAGAAGAAAGAAGTGATTATATATTGAAGATAACAAAGGCTGAACTTTTTGGTGGTAGCGTTAAAGAAAATGACAGAAACCGAAAAGACAAATGAGAACAAGTTGTATGAAAGTAAGTGAAATTCGGTAAATTTATGAAGAGGAACCGACAGAGAAGGAGGGTGGTGAAGCGAAGCAAAGACCAAACACCAAAGAGTATCCGAAGGAGTGGATAAACTTTATATAGAGAACAAGTTGTACGAAAGTGAGTGAAAGTCGATAAATTCATGAAGAGGAACCGACAGAGAAGGAGGGTGGTGAGCGAAAGCAAAGAACAAAGAGTATAAGGAGAGGAGTGGAGTGGATAAACTTTATCTATACATCCAACCAATCCATTTTGGCGCCAACTGAATATAACACAATACCATTCTTCAGTTTCTACGGCTTCGTAAAACCACTTTCCTCATCTTGAATTTAGTTTTTCCATATTTTTCTATTATTTCTTTTGTGATCCGATAACTGGATTTCTGATTTATGGACGACATGACTGACGCAACATCTGTGGGTTGTTGTTGTTGGTAATCAGGTAAATTACCTAGGAGCTTGCATATTTTATTAATGGAATCCAACTAGCTTAATCTAACATAGGTTTCTTTCAATTTTGTATTCCAACTTGATTTCAGTGTCCATTAATTAATTCTACCTTTTCCTTTTAAATATTTCAATAAAACATTGTGCAAAACTTGATATTTTAATCAATGATGTGGGTAATTCAGATTGAATTAAAGATAATGTGAATAACCGTACAATCTTAATTTCGATTTTTTATCTGAGCATCTATTGGAGGCCGTCAAAATGGGTTATTACGCTAATATCTCCTAAAGATTAATTGAAGATTAAGCTGGCTCGAAACCTTAGTTAAAGAAGAAAAAAAAAAATAGTTGAATGTTGTATTATCACTTCCATGTAAATTTATAACTGCTCATTTTGAAATTGCATAGAAGTAGAGCACAAGGTGATTTAGAAAATGGGATGTAATGATATTCTTGAGAAAAATATTACAATATTATACATTCAATTTGCTGAAGAAAGTGAAGGTTCTAAATCACCCATCCTTGGTGACATAATTTACGCTGGCATGGACCCCAAATATAATTTCCCAACAAGCAAAGAAAATCTCTTTTTATATGCAACAACGTGTCAGCTAATCAGCTTGTAACGAATCACTTTTCCATTTGAGGTACATTTGTACTTTAGGTGGGCTACTAAGATAGTGGATGTGAGGGTGTGCCCAAATCCAACAATAATTCAATGAATCTTGTTGAACCAAGATTGGTTTATTCACCCCACTTCAACTTGTAGGTGATGACTACATATTTCTTCTCTACAAAGCAGGTAAGATTTAGTGACAAACCCTGTTGCAAATTCACGCCTCACGCGTGCAAACAGCCACCCGTGGCTAGGACACCAAAATCCTACCCCACTTGCCTATGATTTTAAAGAAAAGAATGCTTTGATGGTCATGGTATCTTATGTAACTGAGAAACAGTGATGTGAAAAGCTTGCCTGCTGCACATGCTGGGATACCTTCTT
>WYDK02000051.1:11232048-11244529 GCA_009867345.2 Toxicodendron radicans
GCAATAAAGAGTACTATTAAAATGGGAGAAACAAGAAAAAATATATATGGGAGGGCTTGACTCAGTGCACCTTCTTCCATGCCGGCCTCTTGGAGAAGGTAATTGGTTTTATCTTCAATAAAAGCCTCAAAATAGTTCTGGTACCCTGTGTTTCGAGAGAGATTTGAGTTCGTGACCTTCATCATTTCCATGGCCTGTCATAATGATTTAAATCATTAACAAGTGTTAAAGAAATGTAAGAATAGACAAATGTGGAAGATCATGCTTCTCATGAGGAAATGATGAATTTCAAAACCAAAAACGCCCTTAAGAAACATTATAATAGTGTTCCTACTTTACTTTTCTACAGCAAAAAAAGTAACTTAAACTACAGTACTCCTAATCTGGCACTTTTTGCTACAGCAGACGGTGAAGCATGCAAATATATTTTTAAAATCTGACAACAGTAACAATGGTACTTTTTAAGCTGGTTTATTCAGAAATCTCCTAGTTGGACATTAGAAAAAAGTGTCCTGCTAGATAAGTTAACGTTTCCCAGAAGTTGAGTTTGTTCCCACACACACAAGATCACCACAGCATTTTATCAATACCTGAAAGCTGAACATAAATTGCTGAGCCCTCTTTCTCACCATGGCATTTGGGTGAGACTGAAGCTTCTCATACATAATTCGAGCCTCTTTTGGCCTGCAAGATTGAAACAGATTTGTTTTTTCCCAACTTATGAGCTAAAGAAATATCTTAAACACTCGGGAGATAAAGGCAACGTATACATAAACATATATGAATTATCAGGTGCGGGCATCTATTTTTTTTTTTCTTTTCAGAATCCACACCTCAACTCTCGGCATTGTAAGTTAACTCTTGGAAGCATAAGTAGGTGAAAATGCAATGGTCTCTTTTTTTTTTTCATCAATTTTTATACAAGGTGAAACACAATTACTAGATTGGGATTTCATAGGATGCCAATCTCCTTTTAGAGTTCAATCATTAACAATAGCATATATACCTACGAAGAGAATCCTGACAAATAGACCACTGCAAAGCAGCTAATCCATGAAGTTCACTCTGCAGAAACAAAATATTATTTTCAATTAAATAAAATTTAGGATCAAAATATTATGCATCATGAAGCCACAGTTGATGTTATGGTTTCACTAAATGATGCACAAGTTGGCCACAGGTTGGGGAAGTTGAATTAAACCAGACCAATTGCTAAATCAAATTTAAGAAGTCCAGATAAATGAATCATTCATCAAATCTCAAAGAACCATTGAATTTATTTATTTATTTTTTGTTTAAGACTGTACAAATCATTTAATGTTTGAAATAATAAGGTATGTGCATGTATATAACTTTCTAAAAATTCAGACATGTTACACAGTTGTCCTCCTCCCTATTTTTCTTACATTATTTACACACAGGAAAGGAGGGAGAAGAGAATGCATTGCTCCATGAAAAGAGATACTAACAATAATACTACAACTCAAAATTTGCACATAATTATGTGGTTCACATTTTTAGTAGGCTTACCTTGAATGTCATTTTATTCATAACCTTTTCATAGTAAGGCAAAGCTTCCTTAAGCTTCCCTGAATCCATCAAGGAGTCCCCATCCTTCAATGCCTATATTTACAAAGAATTGGAATTAGAGAAAAAATTATAAGATATTTCCTTTTCTCCAGGAATTAGAATTTTAAAAGTACAACTCTGTTTGAAGAATACCTTCTCACACTCAGATTTTAGCTTCGGATCAACATTTAAGCCAACCTTTTTCTTGTAGGCAGCAAGGAGTTCTCTAGTGCGCTTGTCTTTAGCAGCTCTATCTTCTGCTGTTTCAAGAACATCTCCAGGGCGAATAGTTCTTCCACCCCCAAACTTAACACAAAGAGGAAGAAGGTTTATTATAAGACAAGATTCCCTATAGAGATTCAATGGTGGCATCAAATCCATAACCATAGATGTAGAAAGTTTGTGCCTATTCAACTACCAAGTACAGCATATTCGTCTATCAAGTAGGTGCATCATATGCTTGACTTTCTGCAAGCTGAAAGAACTTTAAAAAACTTAAACACACTAATGCCTTAAGACTAACCTAACTGCTCATTATATCTGTCGTTGATGAATATTACATATAAAAAGTTGCTACTGTTTAGGAATGAAATCCAAAAGTTCATCCCAAGCTATCAGCTACCACCCGGGATATTTGTTACATATAATGATGCATTGTAGTAAACAAGAAAATTCATGCCTTTTAGCTACATGCACATATATGTTTAAGTAAATTGTTAAGTCCAAAAAGCATATACCGTCTTGGAAATGTTGCCGGGCCTAGGAAAAACTCCCCATGTAGAAACCCTTGGCTTGTAAAATTCAGAATTATCTTCTTGAATTGGCTCAGGCTTCGACACTGTTGTTTCCTCAAACTTGCTGGTGTCGCCAACAATTATCTCCACCTCAGGAATGTCACCTTCTGGAAAAGGATCAGACACTGGAACCAATCCAGCAGGCAGTGCCCTACCCTCCTTCTTATCGGCAAAGTTCAGACCCATAAAATCAATGCTTGAGACCCTCAGTTCTTCCTTCTTACTTACCCTCTTCTCCACAATTTCATTTGGCACATTGCCCTTAACTTCTCCCTCCAAGCCTAAAATTTAACCAATTCAAGATTTCAGCAAATCTTTTTGCATTACAATATGTGTAACTTTCCGTCCATCAACTAAACAAACCAAATTATATTCTCTCCCTTTCATCACCATAACTTGTAATATTGAAAGTAATAATCGTCAAAATACGAATTTTCGCATAAAAACATATCACAAGTTGGAGTAATAACTATAATACCTGAACTTGTTCCATTCTCAACACTCCGTTTGTTCCCCTTATACTCCTTTGCTTTCTCCATTGCAGCCTTAACTGAAGCTGGAATTTTTTTATCACCATCACCGTTCAAGGACGAATCTATATCTGGGTTTTGCTCGGTTTTAGAATCTGGGACCGACTGTATAGTCTTCTTATAGGCCTTAGCTTTTTCAAAAGCGAGCTTTACAGGGTCTAGTGGAGGTTCTGGTGAGTCGTCTGAAATCGGTCGTGAAGAAGATTGTTCAGCATTGTTGGATGATGAATTGACTGAGAAGGAGAGTTTGAAAGAAGTGAACTTTGGCTTGGTGGAGGAGATGGTTTTAATGGTGTTGAAAGAAGATAGCCATGGTGGTTGCAGGCAAGTCATGGTCCTGGTAAAGGTGAATGTGAAGTGAGTGGCCATGAAACGTAGGTTTCAAAAATATTTCAAATACATATTTTTTTAATTATCTTGAAATTCGAATTTATTTAAAAAAAAAAAAAACTTATAAGTAATTACCAGAATATATTAGATTTGATTTCTTTTCATCAAAGATAATATGATATTTGTTTTTGAAATGATAATCATAATCTTAAAATCATAGGTATAGAGTGGTAAATATTCATTCTAAAAAAGAATTAAAAAAGAAAAATCATGGGCAAATAAATTAAATATAGATTGTTTAACAGTATCAATAATAAGTAGCCACTCGATTCAGTTCAAGCTATTAGAAATACAAGTACAAACTACAAAGTGAACCATTGTTTCTTCATTTTAGATTATTTTTTTTCACAAGGAGCAGTCTCCGTAAAAATGTCCAATGGCAGTTAAATCCAAAGGCAGAGATCCAAATTCTCCTACCATCCTGTATTTATTCATTGGCATGGAATACAATTATTCAATGACTGCCCGAGTGTGACCTTCCTAAGTTACCATTGTAATACCAAGCAAGGCAGCTAACCTCCTTGAACAGCTCATGTGAACAGGAATTTTTTATCATCTAAAGACCCGAAGGGAATGGTTCACACTTGTGAAGCCTCCATCAACCATGAGATTAGCTCCACTTATATACCTAGCTTCATCGCTTGCTAGGAAGAGCACGGCATTAGCCACATCTTCAGGCATCAAGTCCACTCCCTGCAAGTTAGCATTTCGCCCAATAAAATTACGGAAACCAACCATGGCATCCTCCGTCCTCTCCTCCTCATGCAAGTGAGCCAAAGCCAGGCCTGTTGCAACTGCATAAGGAGAAACACAGTTCACACGTATGCCATGTTTTCCCAGCTCAGCTGCAACATTCTTGTTGAGCCCCAAAACAGCATGCTTTGACCCTGTATATGCATGGGGGCCAAGACCCCCAATGGCACTTGAAACACTGCATATGGAAATTATACTGCCCTTATTTTGCGGGATCATGATCCGAGCTGCATGTTTCATTCCATGGAAAACTCCCTTAACATTTATGTCAAATACCTTCTCAAACTCTGATAAGTCCACATTCCGGATGTCAGGACAAGGTGAACCTGCAATCCCAGCATTGTTGACCATGATATCAAGTGTGCCAAATTTATCGACAGCAAAGTCAACAGCAGAGCGCACATCATCCTCCTTTGAGACGTCACAATGGAAAAAAAAAGCCTTTGGGCCACCACCAAGGGAATCAGAGACCAGCTGACCAAGATTGCCCTGCACATCTACAATGCATACTTTGGCACCATGCTTGTGAAACTGTCGCACAATGCTCTCCCCAATCCCTGTTGCTCCACCAGTGACCAATGCTACTTTCCCCTCTAATCTGAGGACAAAAAAGAGGAAGAACATAAAAAATTAATACAATCAAAAAGTTGAGGTAGGACAGCAATTTGCCTCTTAGACTGTTTAGCAGTTTGCAAATTTTGCAGAAAGACACCTTCGTCCTGAAGACTTCTTCCAGTGACAACTTTAGGGATATTTTAGATTTGAGTTTTAGATGCTAAATGCAAAGGTGAACTTGATATCACAAGATTTGGAAACCCATGTAATTTTTAGCAGACATCATCAACATCAACATCAACATCCCAGAGCTGATGCTTTTATACAACAAAAAGCAACCTAATATTTCATTCGAGTAAGCCATTGTGTTATCATCAAAGTTACCTAACAACAAAGGTTCCATCTCCACTTAGAATCCCACCTTAACCCACAATTCTTATTTAAGTGATCCTACTGGACAAGAGCCAAGTTATCTTTTACCATAGTATGACACACATAATTTCACTGGTTCTAGATCAGAGGTGCCTCTAACGGATTTAAACAGGATCTGAGCAGAAAAGCATATATAAGAGCTGACAACACAGCTGGAATCTCCTACAATTTTAAGCTTAAAAATACTTTTGCTAACCAGTTCTCACCATCCAGATAGCCTTTAAAGGTTACTTTAATTCTACTTTAATCAAAACTCATAGTCGCACATCGATCTTTCTTGTTTGTCCACTCATTCTTTCTTGTTTATTGTCTGTACTGCAAATATTATCTTTCTAGTACCAATCTCAGAGAGACACTAGCGTATTATCTTATTTATCTAAGAAAATGACAGCAATAATTTAATGGAATTCTGAGCCCCACGTCAGTTATTTCAATCTCCAAGAGTACACGACTCTAAACTTATCCTTTCATATGGTTTCCTAGCAAGTTGAAACAGTACTACACTGGAATAGTCAACATCATTATGTTTTTAGCTTCAGCAACTAATTGAGAGATGCCTTGCAAAATATACACTAAAGAGGAAATCCCAGCCTGACTCGTGTTAAAATTTGAACCAGATAAATTAGCTTGCAATGAGAAAAACAACTGCAGAATAGAAAATAATCCAAACCCTAGATATGAGGTTCTATTCTTATCAATTTGGCTAGTACTTGGTGCACGAATGGGAGAATAACTGGAAATTTTGGGATATCAAAATTCAGAAGACTTAAAAAATGATATTCAAATTATTCTATGAAATATGAAACTGGAAAGAAAATAAAATTTTTAATTCTTTTTTTGGCATGATGGAGCAAAAATAGTAAAAAGGAAGAAAAAATATCAAAGTGCAGTATATTGATTGATATAAAACTAGTCCATTTGGTGAAAAAGGTTGGTGAGCTTACATCACAGACAGAGAAGAAGCAACTAATTTAATCCGGAATCTGAACCAACCCAGATACTCTCAGCGTCAAACATAGAAAATTAAATGACTGGAATGGGATAAGAGTTAACTTGAGCTCAGTAAGTTACAAGCTTTGATCTGAAACTATAATCATAACAAAAAACCCACCAAAAACTCAGACTATTCTCTAGAAAAAAAAACACGAATCTTGTGAATTAAATGAAGGATAAAATGAGAAAGTTTACTACCTTTGAGCAGGAGCAGACGACTGAGCGGAGTTGGAGTTGGTGGAGGACATGGGTGGTGAAGAGGTTTGGATAGCTGTGCCAGAGAATCTCAAGATTAAAGCAGAAACAGCCAAACAGGTTAGTTTTGACTAGCTTTCTGTGCTGTGCTCAAGTTAAGTACCTTAACGCCTGAGACTGAGTGGGAAAAAGACAAAAGTCAAACCAAAATATAATATCATCTGAATTACAGTGACAACTGACATCCCCTAGTAAAATGCCAGTTAAATACTTAACAAGTCAAGAATTTCACTTCAACAGATGATGATGGGATAAAAGGCTCCCCCTCTTACTCAGATTCTCTCTTTGATCATCCTCTCCATTTCTTGATCATATCTAGATTGAGACAAAGTTCTTTCAACAGAGACACTAAGGAACTCTAACCACTTATATCTATTATGGAACAGAAATAACATGGCATTTCTTCAAAATGATACCACCACAAATCATGTCACATCCTGAAACAAGTACAAAATCTTATTAAATGTATATTCTTAAATATAAATTGAAGTGATATAAAATAAATAGAAGAATATGTATAAAACCCCTGCATGGTTTTAAAATCTGAATTGGATATGCCAATTGGATCGAGAATTGGTTCCTAATCCAGTTCACTGAATGACTAAAACTGGATCCTGGTGGCATCATGCTAACGTCAGTATGATGTTACCCTAAACCTTAAACCTTAAAATTTTAGTAATTTATTAATTATAAGAGTTTTAAAATTTTATTATGTTATACTGAAGTCAGCATGACATCACTGATCTTTTGACCTGAGAACCGGCACCTTGTCTAGGTCAAGGCCCGGTCCGAGTGTAGATTAATATGCAAACTGTTATAAATAACTTAGCAGATATTGTTTTGTTCCTAGGCTTCAAACCCAAAAAGTGTTTACGCCTATTAAACTTATTTAAACACTCAACTATCTTCACACGAGGGGTATGTGAGATTTTAGGTCACAGCACACACATTTATTATTATTAACCCTCAAATGACATTTAAATCTTAAGTTTTTGATTAATTAATCTAATTTAATTGTCTGAAGATTATTAGAGCCCTTCATTTGGGCCGGTAGCGTGTAGCCCAGAGGGGCTATCATGGGCCTAATCTAACCGTTAAAATTTTAAATCTATAAATTGGCCCAGCCCAAAGATCAAAATGTGCGCCTTACAATTTACATAACTAAAAAAGAACAGCAAATTCCAGTGTTCATCACTGGTTCTCACAGAACCAATCTAAAACCCTAATCAATAAATTTTCATTCAAAACCCCTAAATTCTTATTCTCTTCATTTCTTTACTATACCTTGACGATGACCAAGGTTTACGGTACCGGTGCCTACGATTTTAAGCGGCATCGGGTGGCGGAGTACCCGGTGGAGTTACCGAACCAGCTCGGCGACAAACCGGTGGAGTCAAAGGCAGGTTCGGCGCTGCCAAGTTCTATAACTCTCTCGGAAATTCAACGCGATAGGTTGACGAAAATAGCTTCAGAGAATTGGCTTAAAACGGAGAAGGCGTTCGATGCGGAGCTGGTGAAGGAGATTTATACGACTGAGTTAACGGTCAAGGAGGGGAGGAAAACAGTGCCGTTACATAGAGTGATGATTTTGGAAGTGAGTCAGTATTTGGAGAATTATCTGTGGCCGAATTTTGAGGCGGAGACGGCATCTTTTGAGCATGTGATGTCTATGATACTCATGATTAATGAGAAGGTAAATGTTTGCTTTAATTTTTTTTTTTTTTTTTTTTGGTAAAATCTGAATGTATAGTTTATGGGAGACTGTAGGCTGTTTATATGAATCTATTTTTTGATATATTTGCAGTTTCGGGAGAATGTGGCAGCTTGGATGTGCTTTTACGATAGGAAGGATTTATTCAGGGCATTTCTCGAGAGGGTTCTTCGTCTCAAGGAGGTTTGTGATACACCGTTTTTCTTTTTAAATTGGAATTGATAATTTATGCTTCTCTGTTTGGATGGGGAGAAATGATGTGAAGTTGAGAATGAAGGTTAATTTTAAATTTTTTATTGTTTTGAGGTGAGTCGTGAAAAGAACAAAATTAGTACGAGTAACTTGTGGAGAGATTTTTGAGGGAACTGAATAAAAACTCAATAATGAAAATAAACCACAATTAAAATTTGAATATTGAGCTGTTTGTTTATATGTGTCCTAATTGCACCACTGTTTAAGAAGCATGTTGCTTTCTCACTAGAACTTAAATATATCTTATATATTTTCTGTTGGCATGTGTAAATTTTTTAAGGCAGTGTGAACTTTTTTGGACTGATTTGTTGAATTTATTGAATCTATATATGGTTGTAGGGAAGGGACCTAACTATAGCTGAGAAGACGAATTATCTGGTTTTCATGATAAATGCCTTTCAGGTATGTTAGCTTCCTAACTATACTTTTATTGGATACTTTAAATATATGCTCGTACTTGTTGGATATTGCTCTCTGCCCTTTGGTTGAGGTTAGTTGCAAAGATCTCTTACGTCAAGGAAATAATTAATATCTTAAAGAAAATAAGATGTTTTGTTTTCCGTTGTTTATTTTGCTGCATAGTGGATGAAGTTTTTTTATCTATTTTCCCTAGAGCTAGGTTCATGTTTGCATACCAGTTTCAATTACCAATAAACCGCACAATTTTTTTATTTTGATTTTTTTTAATAATGAAGTATTGTTTATGGAATTTCAATTGTTTATTGGCTTTTCTTTATTTCATCAAATCATTTTATTCACAGAGTTTGGAAGATGGAATTGTCAGTGAGACTGTCCTGAAACTAGCTAGTTTAGAGTGCTGGCATAGTTTGTCTTATGGTCGTTTTCAGGTAAGAAATGCTCTATCTTAGCTTTGTTTCATGCTACATGTATAGTAAAGTTCTTTTTTATGCATGATTTGCTTCTGTCTCTGTAGATGGAGCTTTGCCTTAATCCAGATTTGATCAAGAAATGGAAGAGGATGATAAAGAGAGAATCTAAGGAGGCTGTGAAACGAGGAGAGTCTTTTGACCCCTCGTCATCACTTGAAGTCAAATTCTTGAGAAATCTTATTGAAGAGTTTCTTGAGGTACTGTTTTACTAAATTAATAAATAGTTGTATCTTTATAGTGTTTTAATTTCCGGTGCCCCACAATTTAATACTAACATTTTAGAACTTTTTAACGTTTACCAGGTGCTAGACCACAAGGTTTTTCCACAAAAGCACTCTGTC
Organism: Toxicodendron radicans; assembly: GCA_009867345.2. NCBI lineage: Eukaryota > Viridiplantae > Streptophyta > Magnoliopsida > Sapindales > Anacardiaceae > Toxicodendron > Toxicodendron radicans. Next base: position 11,241,514 of record WYDK02000051.1, read on the forward strand.
AATGGTGATGATGATGTTGTTGATGCTTATGGTTTTGAGCAAGTTGATGATGCTTGTGTCTTGTACTGTGAGAGGTTTATGGAATTTCTTATCGATCTATTGAGCCAACTGCCTACAAGAAGGTTTGATTGCTACTGGAGTCGGTCTCTTTTTTTTTTTTTTAAATTATTATTATTTTTTTATTTTGTTAAATTTCCTTTGGTGAACTTATTTCTGGTCATCACTAGGAACACTTAGGCTGTCGAACAGTTGAGAGCTTTTGAGTTTTTGTATATTCTTAAGTCTTTCAGCTGGTCTTGTCTGATGGACTTTAAGCTGAGATGAGCCTAGTAAAAAGAAAACAAAATATGTTTTCTGTTCTTTTAGATTATAGAATTTACTTCTTAGATTTGTTATTAGTTGGCATTTATATGCTTCTTATGCTGGTGAAAGGTGAGAATTTCTTGTACATCTGATTATATCATGATATGTTCTGTCATTCTTATATTGTTTATGCTATTTCTCATTTTTGGTTCGGTTTTGCTGGTACAGGTACCTTAGGCCTCTTGTTGCTGATGTAGCAGTTGTTGCTAAATGTCATTTGAGTGCTCTTTATAGACATGAAAAAGGAAAACTCTTTGCACAATTGGTTGACTTACTACAGTTTTATGAAAATTTTGAGATCAATGATCATGTTGGCACACAACTGAGCGATGATGAGGTTCTACAATCTCATTATGATCGTTTCCAATCTTTTCAATTGCTTGCATTTAAGAAAATCCCCAAGGTGTGTCATAGTTAATCTCGTTTAGTTTGTATATTGTCTCACTTTTAAAAATCAGTTGCTATGAAATTTGGGAGCAGTTACTATGGTTGTTCTTTGCAGTATCTAAATTTTTTCTGTATGGTGCTTGCAGTTACGAGAACTGGCACTGTCCAACATTGGCTCAATCAACAAGCGAGCTGATCTATCAAAGAAACTGTCAGTACTCTCTTCTCAAGAGCTACAGGATCTTGTTTGTTGTAAGGTTTGTAGATGGCCAATTTATATGTTTCTATAAGTATCTTTCCGAATACCCTACTAATTTAGAATACTGTGTAAATCTTTGGTCTCCTGACATTTACTTCCTTGTGCAGCTCAAACTGCTTTCAAAGGAAGATCCTTGGTCTGAAAGGGTTGATTTTCTAATTGAAGTCATGGTCTCCTTTTTTGAGAAACAGAAGTCACAAAAAGAAGCTATAAATGCTCTTCCACTCTACCCGAATGAACAGATTATGTGGGATGAAAGTGTTGTGCCGAGCATTAATTACTCTGGGGAAGGATGTCTTGCTCTTCCAAAGCTTAACCTACAATTCTTAACTCTCCATGATTATCTCCTCAGAAATTTCAATCTCTTTCGTTTAGAATCAACATATGAGATTCGTGAGGATATTCAGGAAGCTGTGCCTCACCTCCTTGCTTACATTAATAATGAGGGAGAAACTGCTTTCCGTGGCTGGTCAAGAATGGCTGTGCCAATTAAGGTCTTTAAAATCACTGAGGTAAAGCAGCCCAACATTGGAGAAGTCAAGCCAGCAGCTCTGACTGCAGAAGTTACTTTTAGCATTTCAAGTTATAAAGCACAGATAAGATCAGAATGGAATGCACTTAAAGAGCATGATGTCTTATTTTTACTTTCTATTCGCCCTTCATTTGAGCCTCTAAGTTCAGAGGAAGCTGCAAAGGCTAGTGTGCCACAGAGGCTTGGCCTTCAATATGTACGAGGATGTGAAATTATTGAGATACGTGATGAGGAAGGAACTCTTATGAATGATTTCTCTGGAAAAATTAAACGTGATGAGTGGAAGCCACCAAAAGGTGAAATGAGAACAGTGACTGTTGCTTTAGATACAGCACAATACCACATGGATGTCACAGACATTGCAGAAAAAGGTACAGAAGATGTTTATGGGACATTTAATGTGTTGATGAGGAGGAAACCGAAGGAAAATAATTTCAAGGCAATCTTAGAATCTATAAGAGATCTGATGAATGAATACTGTATTGTTCCTGACTGGTTGCACAACGTATTCCTGGGCTATGGGAATCCTTCTGCTGCGCAATGGACTAATATGCCTGATCTTCTTGAAACAGTGGATTTCAAAGATACGTTTCTTGATGCAGATCACTTGAAAACTTGTTTTTCAGGTTATCAGGTTGGTATTTTTTTTTATCTTTGCCTCTGATTATGGGAAAGTGCCATGTTCTTATATTTTAAGAATGATGTGACTTAGAAACTTCTTTTTTTGTTTGTTTTTTTTTCTCTTGAATCTATAGGTTAGTTTTATAAATTCAGATGGTTCTGAGAACTTGGACCCAAGGCCTCCATTCCGAATTAGGCTTCCCAGGACATTGAAAGGCAACACTCATGCTCTTCCTGGGAATAAGAAATTAATTGCTGATTCTATTAATGATGCTAATAAGGTGGATTCCTGTGGTGAAAAAGATCAACTTATCGTTGAAGCGTACATCCCTCCAGACCCAGGTCCTTATCCCCAAGATCAACCGAAACAGAATTCTGTGAGATTCACACCCACTCAGGTACTAAGCAACTCTTTCTTGTGCTCACTTCTTTTTCTGGTATTCCATCTTAAATTAAAACTTTTTAATTTTTAGATGATGTTGCAACTGGTGTTTTGTTAGTTGTTCTTGAAGAAGTTGGAGTCTTTTATGGCACAGCTCTGTACTTTTAATTGTTTTATGGAAAAATTGATAGTAATGTTCGCACTATCTTATCAGGAAAAAAAATGGTGACTTTCTGTCTGATGTATTTTTTGTTTTAATTTCTTTCCTACAATTAATTTGCTAATACACTCTTTCATGGAATCTGGTGATGCACACTACATCCCATTGTTCTGAATCTAATTATTTGCTATCCTTGGACTTCCCAGTCTTTAGTTACTCAAAGGAATGTGTTGGAATCCCACATTGGAAGGGAAATGGGTGGACATGTGGGTTATAAAGGCTTGGGCACCCTCCCTTGGCAAGCCGGTTTTC
>WYDK02000051.1:11268970-11279164 GCA_009867345.2 Toxicodendron radicans
GTAATATGAAATAATGTGGAAATAATTAAGCTTGTTGCTAGGCATGAAAATTAATTTGATGTGGAAATAAAATAGCCATTATTATATAGATATAATATGAAATAATGTGACATGTTATTCATGTTAATATGTAGATGCTTAAATGATGTATATTATATGGTTAACTAGAATGGTCTAATGCCTTAATTAAATTCAAATTAACGGTTAGGTTAGGCTGACAATTTTCAAACTGCCCCAGTTGCTTGTCAAAAATGAGCAGGTTAGACTTTATTATAAAGTTTGGTAGATTAGGACAAATTTGCTCTATGTTTATCCTTAAATTAAAAAATATTTTTTTTTTTAATGAAAGGGCGGTATTTTAAAAATTTATAAATAAAAAAATATCATTAAACCGTTATTTGGGTGAGAAAAAGTCGTTTACTCTATTAATTGTAACAATAATACTATACATAAAATATCATGAGATAAAAAAATATGTGTAGTATTACTCTAATTGTAATTAAGAACCTTACCTAGATCCAAACTTCTTTTAAACACAATCTTTAACTATGCAATTAAGAACCCATTAATCAATTAAAAAGGGTTTTCTTTTCTTTCCTTTTCTTTTAATCTGACTCCTAACCATGCTTTTTTCTTTGGGTGGCGATGGTGGTGGCCCTGGTGGGGTTATGGTGCTTTTTTATTGGGGAAGGAGAAGAGGAGCGTATGCGTAAATGGACCTTTTCAGGCAGCCCATTTCCGCCGACCATTTGCTTTTGTCTTTTCTAAAGTCCTACCGCCCACGCCTACCCTCTCTCCCTCTCTTTAGTCTTTACTTTATTTAACAAACAATGTGCTTATACTTCGGCAATTGAAATTACCGTAATACCCTCAATCATTTTCCAAATCTTTTTACCTATAATCTGAAATTAACATATGTGAATGTGAAACAAACATAAGTGACAAATAGATAGGGGATGAAAATTGTAAATGCCTTTTACTTCATTTCATTTTCAAACTGGGACTTAGTGGTATTTAAAAGGACAAAATTCATAATGGGTATGTCTCAATACTGCCAAAGTTTTACATTATGGCCATTTGTATCATCATAGAGATGCTTATCCAAATCTAGAAGGGTACTTGTGTAATTTCTTTAAACATGAATTTGTTAGAACATCTAATCAAACATTGATTTTCATTTTTTTTTAAATGCTTAAGAAATAATTAATCAGTTAGTGGCAAATGTAGATTCCCATTGTTGCAAATGTCATAATTCAATTCAGAGAATTGCTAACAGGGACCCAAATTCAACCCTTTAGTTCAAATAGTTATCTATTAAATCACTGTTGTAATAAACAAAAGGACTACCCACTAAAGACTTGGAATCAAATAAACACCAATCCAGGAATGATCTTCATATTGGTTTGTCTCTTTTCAGGAATTCCTCAAACAATCCTCAAGAAAACTACTTTTCTTCCACAGGGGAAGGAGAATTTGGAAAACCAATCTCAAGTCTTATCCTTTGTTCTTTGATATGCCTCAGGTTTTGGTTTTTCTTTGAAGATGGTGCAAAGGAAGGTATCCAACCAGCTTGGTATCCAGGCTGATCATGTTAAATCAGAGAAGCGGTTGGTGAACATGAAAACATCTTCTTATCAGCACCAGGATGGCAAGAATAGAGGGCCTGACATGAAGAAGAAAATGAAGATGTCTAGATCAATCAAGCTTTCTGATTTTGAGAGCTTGAGATCGTCATCAACTTTGAAACAGACCGTCTCACAGCCTGGGAAGCCTCCTCCTGAAAATGTTCCGAGCGTTGCAACTACTCCTCAGAAGCTGTCTCCTGTGAAATCAACTTATGGTTCACCAAATTACATGAAGTCCACCAGCAGTTCAGAGGCAAGGAAGGAGAGTTCTCAGGTGAGTTCTCGGTACTCTCAAACTGGTTCAGATATTAAGAATCATCGTAGAAGAAACTCCAGTAGTTCAAAAGTTAGCTCCGGTTCTGGTACTAAACCAGCTAGAGCTTTGACAAAGTCATCTAGTTTGAAGATGGTAAGGACTTTAACAAAGGCCCCAAGTTTTAAGAATGGGAGAGGTTCTGCGAGAAAATGTTCTAGAGTTGTTCTCTGTGCAGATATGGATTCACAGAGAGGTACCTGTTCTTCAACTCTGAAGGACTCAAAATTTCCTAATTATCTTATGCTTAGTCCTGGGGCAACTGAGGCTGAAGGTACTTCAGCTGTGAAGGTGTGTCCATATACTTATTGCTCTCTTAATGGTCATCACCACACACCTTTGCCACCATTGAAGTGCTTCTTGTCGGCAAGGAGGCGATTGTTGAAAACACAGAAGAGCATGAAGCTGGAAGCTCTATCCCCGCGTATAGTGAAGCCAGTTGGTGAAGGATCAGAAGGAATTGATGCAGGGAAGGTGATGTTTAATGACAATTCTGCATGTAAGGAAGGAAATTTGGATCGCTCACCCAACTTTCCTCTGATAAAAGAAGGGAGCATGGATTTTTTCATTGAAATCTATGCTAAAAATAAGAAAGGCAATGGTGAGTCTCCTTTTGGAGGTTGTGATGGAGCAAAAGTAGAGCACAACAGTGACAAACAAGACGCTGAGAGCCTCTCTGATGGATCACCACGCTCAGATATAGATTTTGAGGAAAACCTTGAACAAGATAGTCATGTCATTCCAATAGGAGTTGATAATACACAGTGTTTTCCTAAAGAACAGAATGTGGAAGATCCAGAAAAAGACTACTCGCCAGTTGCAGCTCACAATGAAGTTGTACCTGAAAGTTATTACAATGGAAGTGACTTCGAAAAGGAATGCAGTGCCAACACCCAAGGGAATGACAGTTTGTCTGAAGCTTCTGACATGGAGTGGGAGGAGGGCCAATTTTCTACCTCAGATCCTGGTACAGAAGCCAACTATCCAACAAAAAACTATATGGAATCTGATCTAAATGATGGGAATTTGTCAGAAATCAAGAATCGTGATTTTCATGATCAACCTACCATCAAATCAGACAACACTGTTGTTGATTGTAGAGAGGAGATTGCAGCTGACGAAGTCTTCGAAGAACAAAGTGGCTGCTTTGACTCACAGCACGATGACAGTGATTCTGAAATGGAGGACACAGATCAAAATTTCGGGATTGTTGAATCTAGCCTAGTGATCATGGAGGAAGCTGAGATAGATTTTATAGAAGTTATGGTCAATTCAGCTGGGCCAGACGTGCCGATTGTAGAATCAGCAGCTTCTACTGAGGAGAAGGAAGTTCCTGAAGCAGAGGATGAAACTTTGAACGATCAACGAAAGAATAAATCTCTTCTAGATAAAGAGGTGACATATCAGGTTGCAACAGATAAAGCTGAGCCCAAGGATTCAGAAATAGATCTAAACGCTGCCATCAATGTACTTGATCTGGAGAAAGAAGTACCCAAAAGTGAAGCTGAAAATCAAACGGACGAGAAAGAACAAGTTGATGTCACTAAGAGATCAATTGGAATCCAAGTCGATATATGTCCGGTTGCTGTCAGCAAAGTATCAATTGGAGTCCAAGCTCCTGATGATCTCTATGAAGCAAATCAAGTTGATGCTAAGGTGGATGCCGACTTTTGCCAGCTTGAAGAACTTGCTGAAGACAGTGTTTCAACTCAAGATATGGTTGATGAAATCGTTCCGGAGAAAAGCGAAGAGCAACTGTCAGAGGGTGAGAGTGATAGCATGTATGTTGCTGACAACCAGAACTTTGCGGAGAAAGATGAAGATGAAGTCGATAAGTTCAAAATCGTAAGTTCCACGGCTTCTGATGAGCAAAGTGATTCAAAGATGCCTAAAATCAGTTTGGCTGAAAGCAGTTCAGTTGAAACTGAGAAAATGGAAGTGGAAGACAACATCCAAGCAGGTATAGAAGAAACAATCCCCTTGACAGACAATAAGACCAATGCCAAATTGGAAAGCACCACATTCCTTTCAGAGAGCAAGTCCAAGTCCAACCCAGAACCACCAAGTGCGTGTAGCAATCGGAAATGGACAATTGGATCTAAGAGAACTGTCGCTGATGAGGAGGAATTGAGGGGATTCAACCCACGAGAACCAAATTACCTGCCTCTGGTTCCTGACCCCGATGCAGAAAAGGTTGATCTCAGGCATCAGACGGAGGATGAAAGGAAAAACTCTGAGGAATGGATGGTCGATTATGCACTCAGACAGGCAGTCACCAAACTTGCTCCTGCTCGGAAGAAAAAGGTCGCACTACTAGTTGAAGCTTTTGAAACAGTCAGCCCAACCCCTCAGTGGAAAACACACCGCAGGCATTCTTCAACAGCCTTTGCTCCTGCAAGACCCATTCAAGCTTGCAGCTGATGTTGGTTCTTAAGGTAAATAAGGTAACTCACTTCTAAGTCCTCTTTTTATACATTGTTAAAACCTTTATAACTCATTGTTTAATATTAGTTACTCTCTTTTTGATTGGTGTGCAGGCGATGTTCAAGACCAAGCAATGGAGGCAGATTATACTGCTGAATCTGTGAAGTAGAGAGTATTATGACAGCTAGCGACACCCCATGTTTTATAAGTAAGCTGCTTCAGAGCCACAGTTGAGTGCAGACAAAGTAGTAGCTTAATGGAGGGATGTTTGAATGGATAAAGAATTAAGCTAGGTAGGTGATGAAGTGAAAGTGAAGAGTGTCTTGTTTAATAATATATGTAATAGCATTATAAGTTAACAGTTCAGTTTTTTCAACTGAAAGTCCAGGTCTATCCTTTGTTGTTGCTGGGGGCACTTGACCTCCAAACTTTGATAATTTATTAATGTCTGTCTAAATTATGTACTAATGACCATAACTCATTTTATGTCTTAACTTATCATTATTAGCACCTCTGATGAAAAAACTATGCATATTGTAAAGTGAATAAAAGAAATTTCAGTGATTCTGCAACATAAGAGACTAACCATGTCTTCTGCTTAATTAGTACCACATAATACTAACAGCCAGCTCCAAGCATAATCAATGAGAATATAATCATTCCAATTTCCAAGCATAAACAAGTATCAACACTTCAGTAGCAAAAGGGGAAAATACAGTAAAATGATTCATACTGCAAGGAAGGATATATGCAACTGCTTGGAAATTGATAAAACTGCAATAAAATGCATCTGTAAGTTAAAGGATTTATATTCATCACATAAAATCAATATATCCCATGATTACTATCTCTGAGCTCCACCATCTGAATAGTTCATGCAAAAAAGAATGTGCAATATTATTTCGACAGATGCAGTAGAAAATAACTGCGAAAGAATTACTGATAAGATCATCAGACCGTATTGAATATATCTTTCTTTGAAATGATAAGATTCTAGTTCTACAAAATTCGCTGCCATAAGTATAGGCAGATTACTTCCACTACATATTGTTTTCCATTACAAGTATTATTTCACAAATGAGTTATACACAAAAGTAAAGACACCAACTATTTGTGTACAGCGGCTAAATGTACTTGTACCACAGGAGTTTCAAGAAGAAGTGATTGAAGCTCTACAAAGTGATTTTCCAGACGGCTGCACCCTGAACTTTGCTCTTGTAAGCCTGCTACATTGGAGCTAACCCCGGCATTATCACTATGTACCACTGCTTTGCTTGCCACTATATCATCATGATACAACTTAAGCGCATCAGTTGTAGAAAGAGAATGCGCTGATTCGTACAAACCCTGAAACTTGTTTCTGTTTTCTTGTGTTTCAACCAGCATCTCTTTCAACTCTTTGGGAAGGGCAGCAAATGCACTACATAAGGGTAGAGGAAACAAAAAAATAAAGAAAAAAACAATTAAATCAATCTTATTCTTTTTCATTTAACAGAAATAAAAAAGGAAAGAAATGTCTGCCTTTAAGTCAAGAAATTCAGATGGTTAATAAATAGATATTTCTTATTCATCTTTTCTTGTTTTTTTACCTGGTTACACCTCTAACAAGACCCCAATTGTATCCAGAGTGAAAAGATTGCTTAAAGCCAATATTAAATCCCTCTTGTGCAGAAGCTTCTTTCCCTGCTATAAGGCCATCGCGGTATCCAATCTGAAATTTGTCAAGTATAATAGTGGCATTGTCATATATCGGATGGAATGAGAACTGAAAAAGATTTTTAAAATAAAAAGACAATCAACTTCATGTGGTCATACAGTGTGGAATTGATCATGCCTCTTCTGCCACTCTCTGTCCAAATCAGATGGTTTATCAAATTCCTCATCAGAACCACCCCACAAAGATCCATCCCCATCCTGCAAGTCACCTTCATCACAACCTGAAACCAGACAACACATCAAGTACCTTGCTTCATAAAGGATGACTTGGTTGACCAACAATATAACATCTGCTTTTTATTCCAAAATTGTCAGCAGCAGGCAATAAAACAGAAGCTCAAAGGACTCCAAAAACCAAATATTAAGACACCACAATTCATGTGCCACAGGACAATACGAAGGTAGATGACCCAAGTTTGTTAATTCCTTATCTAAAAGACTCTAAAACGACATATCTACAGTGAGAACTCTCCCTAAGGCTGTAATTGATTACTAATAACTTATATATTATTCAAGATATTACTGATTATTTGTACAAGACGCCGTTTCTACTACTTTCACTCAACAGAAACGAAAAATTCATGACATCAAGCAACCAAACCACCTTAGCATCGTATGAACAAATAAAAAAAAACACAGTTTACATCATATGATACTTGCCATTGGTAGTTGAAGTAGGATCCAATTCTAATTTTGATAACTTCAAACTTTCAGAGTAGAGCTCCTCAGCGAAACTGCCCTCCATCTATGCAACCAAAAAGCAAAGAAACAAAAAAATAAAATATTAATAGTTCCCAATAGCACACACATACAGAAGTGTAAAAACAAAATACCCAGCTGGGTTCGTTGAAACTAAGAAAAAAATTTAAGGGTTTGCTTCAATTCAGTATAAATGTAGTATTTAGAAAAAAATAAATAAAATTGGGTTACCAGAAAAGCAGAATTTGTAGGAAGAAATTATTAAAAAAACGAAAAGAAATTACTTTCAAAGAGTTTTGTGATCCACAAAGCTGATAGTAAACTTTCTTCAAGAAAATTAATATGAAAAATGGAGCAGTGTGATCACCTTCAAGATTGCAAGGACTAGAGCGAGTGAGCGACACCTCCTTCACTACTGAAACAAATACCGAAACAATTCAAAGGAAGCTAAACTCCCAGAAAAGTGGTCAATTTTATTTATATTTAATGAAAAATGACCAACCAAAATAAAGACATTAAATTTAACCAAAGTTTTGACTGAAAGTACAATAGTACACCCGCCCACATTTTGGTTAAATAATACACGAATGTTTAAAAAATATTAAATATACTCTCAAAATCCCTAAAATTGTCAAGTTGATCGAGCTTAACGAGTCAAACATTGATTGTTCGAGCTTCGAATCGAGCCGCTCGGCTCAACTTACACTCCTAACTTATGAATGTTATGACTTAGTTCTGGCCTATGGGTATTTCCGTCTTTGTTGTTGGTAAATTCATAGTTTTGAAATTTATCAAAACTTGGTGGTTAGTTTTCATTAGATGGTCAGGAAATTGGTCAATTTTGCAAAACAAAAATATCATTAGCACAATGAGAAGCTTTAATGGGCCTGGGCTCTGAAATTCCAGGCTTCCAAAATGGACTGGCCCAGCTCAGAATTAAAGCCCTAACCCATTTCCTTCGTAGCCCTCAAGTGAAGGGCAATTGTTAGGTTTCTATAACTAAATTATTGAATTGCTAATGAGTGTTGGTTCAGTTGTGTGAAGTATTTATTAACATCTTGGATGTCAAAAGTTCAAATCTCTCTAGCAGCTCCCTATGTGTGAGAAATGTAGTGAACATGATGCCCTCTCTGGGCCCATATATGGCATGACAAAAAAAAAAAAACTAAATTATTGAATTAAAATGATATATATTTATATTTATATAAATTGAAATCAATTTCTTTTTTCAGTCCCATACTTTCTTAATAGTAATAAAAAAATACTTCAAATTTTGGATAACACCATTTAAAATTTGAAGAATTATAATTTAAGATTTGAACCCTCCCCCTTGAGTAACTCAAGTGGTAGAACAAGCACTAAGATATATGGTTAAGACGTACGGTCTTATGTTTTGAATCCCTCTGACTCCTAATATTTAAACAGGTGATCATGGTAGTGGGGATGCTAGGATGTTGTGCTACTCACCTATAGGAAGTCACTTATGCGGATTAGGACAGTGAAATATTATGTTAGTCACATACAAATTAAGATTAATCGATATACGTACAAACTGACTCATACACCCTTTTTCAAAAAAAAAAAAAAAAAAAAAATTTGAACATTAATTTAAATCCTTTCATTATGTCAAACCTTACCTTATTGTCACCAATCCTTCCATGCATGACAAGTGGATTCAAGATTTTGTTAATTATAAGGAGAGACAGTCATAGAGAAATGCAAGATTGAGGGTATTAAGAAATTTAGAAAAATGTGAGTTGTTTGGCACGTGTGACATGTGAAAATTAGAGCAATATGCACCACTAGATCTTGGACATTCCCATCTCTATATATGTATATTTTTTAATTTTGTTATGCCAATCATACTTTACCTTATTGTCACCAATCCTCTCATTATGTCAAACCTTACCTTATTGTCACCAATCCTTTCATTATGTCAATTCATGGACTAGAGTTTTCTTGCAAGAAAGAGTCATCTTTCTCATCATTATTCTAATTGATTATTGATGATGATGAAAAAGAAAAAAAAAATATGATTTGATACTTATCATACTTTACGTTTCTAATTTTATTTAAGTGATTTGTTTAATATATAAGAGGTTGATATTTTGTTTCAGTTTCGATTTTTTATCTAAGTATTTGTGATTTAAATGAGAAACTGTAACGATGAATTACTTTAATCTTTCTTGATATTAGTCGAGATATCTAAAAATAAGTTGAGGTAATGATGTTACCCACATACTTATCGAATCAAAATTTATTGGTTTATGATTTTATGATTAGTACATCATTTGAATATTCATCTAGTCCATATTAGTCACTTTATTATTATTATTATTTTTTGTATTGTCCACATTCATAACAATATTTGTTTTTCTTTGAAAAATAATTTAAAAAATGTTCTATTTATGTACAATATTAATTAAAATGGAATATAAATGTGACATGTACACATAGTCTTTAATATTAATTATAATAACAGTACATCTCTCATGGACTGCTCGAGGAAATGCAGTTGTCCAAAAGTTAAAAAAAAAAAAAAAAAAAAAAAAAAAAAGGTATGTTCTTGAATTGAATGCCGAAAGAAAAAAAAAGGTATATTAATTATAATAACAGAATTGGAAATATTATTAAATCAGAATCTACACAAAAAACAGAATACAATTAATTACATATAATTGATGGATATATATATATATATATATATATATAACTGTAGATTCACAGTTTTACTATAAAAGCTTCAAACCAAACGCTCTGATCAGGCCTAACTCTCACATTCTCTCTTTCAATTCCTTTGTGTCTCCAGAATTAAGCAATGAAAATGGCTTCCGGGGTTCGGAGATCTTCTTCTTTCTGTGTTGCCATCTTTGTTGTTTTGTCATGTTCTTGTCTGGCCAATTCGGAAACCATGTTGCAGACTGGGAAGTGGAGAAGACAGCAGCAGGAGAGTTGTAATGTATATGAAGGGAGATGGGTGTACGACGAGTCGTATCCGGTTTATAATTCATCAGCCTGCCCACACATTCGCCGGGAATTCGATTGCCAGAAGTATGGTCGCCCGGATCATCTCTACCTTAAATACAGATGGCAGCCCGATGACTGTGACTTGCCAAGGTACAAAAATCTACATCGATCTATTCCTTCTTTTCCGCTTACATATTTATCATGCTCTCGTCTGAACATCTTGATTTATATTCTTTAGAGCACACCAAACAGAGGCTGGCAATATATAAAGTGTAAACCAGTAAAAGCAAGGGAGCTTTTTGTGGAAGAATAATTTTGATGATAAAATAAAATGTCACATGATGATGAATATAAAAGGCATAAAAGTGATTGCATTTGGGATTTGAAATCTGCATCATCTTCAAGATGTGTATCTTTCTTTAGCATCAGTCCCTAGAATTATTTCTCAGC
>WYDK02000051.1:11281691-11297641 GCA_009867345.2 Toxicodendron radicans
AGTTCCCAGAAACACTGGCACAATAAATCCGATAGAATTCTTGCAAGAATCAGGAGCTGTTGGGGTGATTATTGTCAGAAACCTCTATGATACATCGAACCCATGCTACAAGGACTTGGCCTGTGCTACAGTCGACTTCGAAGTTGGAAATCGGATTCTCCTGTACATCCGTTCTACCAGGTACCCACTTCACACGTTTCATCTTTTTTATTCTAACTTGATTTTTACTATCACTTGACTGAATATCTAGGGTAATTTACAATGCTGTAGGTCCCCTGTAGTGAAGTTGAGCCCTTCTAAAACATTTGTAGGCAAGCCTGTGTCAGCTAAGGTGGCCAGTTTCTCATCGAGGGGACCTACCTCCATTTCACCAGCAATCCTCAAGGTACATTCTTTGACTTGAAGTAGAAGCTTTCTTGATAATTATTTATGGTGTGTAAGTGCATTGTTGGAATCTTTCTGAGACTGCCTTGGTGTGGTCACAGCCAGATATTGCTGCCCCTGGAGTGAATATACTAGCTGCAGTTGCTCCCAATGATGAGTTTAACGACAACAGATTCGATGTGTTCTCTGGAACTTCAATGGCGACTCCTCATGTCTCGGGTATTGTTGCACTTCTCAAAGCATCTCACCCCGATTGGTCTCCAGCAGCCATCAAATCAGCACTTGTCACAACTGGTACTTATTCCATGTCTACTCCTATTCAGACAAACCAATCAATTGAAATAGTTGATAATTTTTATTTTATACATGTTTACCAATTGTAATGCAGCATGGAAGAATGGTCCTTCAAGTTCTCCTATTTTTGCTGAGGGACTTCCGCACTAGCTTGCTGATCCATTTGATATAGGCGGCGGCATTGTGAATACGAATGAGGCAGCAGACCCTGGTCTGGTATATGACACGAGCACTGCAGATTACATACTTTACCTTTGTGCCATGGGTTACAACAACTCTGCCATCTCTTGGCTTGCAGGCCAAGCAACAATCTGTCCTAGTATAAAACCTTTAATTCTAGCTGTAAATGTTCCTTCAATAACCATACCAAATCTTAGGAATTCCGTTACCCTCACCAGAACTGTAACAAATGTTGGAGTCTCAGATTGCAACTGTAGAGCAGTTATTGAACCTCCAGTGGGCTTAAGGTATCAGTAACACCTCAAGTCTTGCACTTCAAGACTACAACAAAGAAGATGTCTTACGCGGTTAACGTCTCCACATCCCACCAGGTGAACACAGGATTCTATTTTAGCAGCCTTACTTGGACTGATGGAGTTCATGCTGTGAGAATTCCATTATTCGTTCGAACACAAATCCTGCCACCTTATGACAATAATTAACTAAGTAGTAGGTATGCAAGAGATCATGTTTCAGTTAATTTCTTCCCTGTTTTTGTTTGTAGTTCAGTAGAGGTTCATGTATCATGTAACAGGAGTTGGTCCTGTATTGTAACTCTGTCATCTCATTGTCAAGGCAATTAAGAGAAATGATTTGCAATTTACCCATGAAAATAATAAATATATAATTGTTCTCGTTCTCACACAACTAGTCAAAATACAATGATAATATCTTCAACTGTAAGAATGTGGTTTCTATACATGAAAATTCAAGGCCAAAAACTCTGTTGGCAAAATCAACTTGCCATGCCCAGAAAGACTAATAGAATTCTCTCCTCAGAATGTCCAGCAGCGCTTGGTGAAAGATCGGGAAGAACCAATTGAACCAAGGACAGATATACCACAACAATAACCCATTTGCTCATCCTTTTCTCTCCTGATTCCTCCCTTCAATAGAGATTTAATTAAATTTGGCCATTCAAAACAGGAAGGAGAAAAAGAAGCAATCAAGCCAGGAAATCTATCACATGTCCATCAGATGGTCATCATTAAATCCTGGGGGAGACAATGGTGGAACAGCTGCTTCATACGACTCGGCTTCAATATCCAATGCCTTCCGAACGGTTGCCTGGTACTCTTTGCTTCTACCAACCTTTCTCGAGGGATCCAATTCAGAGGCAACAGCTCTTGATGAGTTACTACTATCAATCGATTCCAAAAACTTGTCCTTTGAAAGAGTTGTCTGGGCAGATTTAATTACAGAGGTGAAAACACCTGACTCCCTTAAACCTTGTATTATGACCTGATATGTACAATGGAAAAGAATATTGATAAAAAATAACAAAAAAGGGGTTCCAGGAGAGTATTGGATTGTTGGTACTACACAAAAATAAGCAATTTTTTTTTCTTGCAAAACAAATCCCAAGAGAAATGTAAAAGGTTCTCTGAGTATTAAAATAGTAACTGCAGATGCAGATTTCTGAAATTGGCCACTGTATGGTCAATTGATGAATATGACCAATCAATTCACAAATTGTACTTTTATACCCTTCTTTTTTTTTCTCTTATTCTGTCAAGTATTATTTAAAAGATACCATTGTCATGCTTACCATGGGAGCATATATGCGAGTTAGAATTCCCTTCCTAAGGAGTTTCAACTTCAGGTCCTTGTCACCCCACACAACATGCTCATGGTACCTAAAACAGAAACAGCAAAATCTTTATTGAGTCATCAAACAGAAGACCAAAAAGAAAAAAACTTCATAAGGCAAAAGATATGTAGGGAACAGATCTTCATTAATTAGCAGCAGTTGTATGCACAAACTCATTGAGACAAAACATGTAACAATTGGAACAAAATTAGTCTTAGCATTCAAGTATTTACCAATTTAGCATTTCCTCCTCAGTTGCAGTTGAAGCAATTATAAATGCCTGCAAGGGATAACATTTACTTAAAACAGCTAATGAGTTATAAAAAGTTACTAAATTTGAGAACAAACTTAACTATTGACAAACATAGTTATTTAACCCCAGTATTTTTCATTCATTTCAGCAACAAAATAGGAACGGTCGCACAAGCTTAATCTTAGGACTTGGTAAAAAAGAAACACATAAAATGCACAAATAATCAAGAAACACAAAGGACAACACTAAACTCACAGATCTGTCAAATTCCAACATAAAGCATCTTTTGACA
Organism: Toxicodendron radicans; assembly: GCA_009867345.2. Lineage (NCBI taxonomy): Eukaryota > Viridiplantae > Streptophyta > Magnoliopsida > Sapindales > Anacardiaceae > Toxicodendron > Toxicodendron radicans. Next base: position 11,284,725 of record WYDK02000051.1, read on the forward strand.
TCCTCCTTTGTAGGCTTGCAGCCACATCTATCACGTCTGGATGTCAGGTCAGAAAATTTGGCATACGTATAGTGTAGAACAGCAGCCTCCTCCAATTTGATCTCACTGAAAAGAACAGTATTGCACAATTATTGTTGTGAAGAAGTCATTTAGAAGAACACTTGTATTTTGTTACCATTACAATTAAACAACAGCAAATCAAATAGCCCAATAAGGATTACAATGGCACATAATAACATTAATGAACAGTTTTAATCCTTTGGAAGTGGAGGAGAGTGACAGGAGTGAAATAAACAACTTGTATTTGCTTAAATTTGAGCATAATATACTGTTGCTCCACAAAATTGCCATCTTCTTCAATGAATATATATACAAATCTCTCTCCCCCAACCATAGCTACTAACATCTGCTCATGTGTGACATTGTGAAAAGCAATCATATGCACATGCATGTGTAGTGATGTATGCCTTACTAGATTAAAATATCAAATTACATACTTTGGGGTTTTCATATAATTGTGCCACCTATGTGCACCATTAGGACGAAGATGATCACGAATTCGAGCAACTGATTTTCCGTTTCCATAAGTCAGGAAGTAGTTTGGGTTTCCCCGAGTAGCTTCTTTATACATGCCAAAGTATGTATCCTTTGGAAGATGGTCATAGTTCCTCTTGAACATTGATACCTGTTCACAACGATACAGGAATATGAAACATACCAAACATATTATAAAATAAGTCAATCATCAAGGGCAAGCAAATATGATGCTATTGAAATGGATTTTTGCTTTGCAACGAAAGTGATGTCCTAGGACATTTAGCGGTATCTAAGAAAAATTTACCATCACTATTTCATTTAAACATGAGAAATTTCCCATAATATAATCTCTGTCATTTACTGAATTAATGAGCTCAACTTCCACCCCCAAATTTATTAAACTGACTAGTCCAATTGGTTGAACACATGTTAGCTAATATAAGATAAACAACACATATAATACGGTTCCAAGGCATATATTTCTATCAAAGATTAACTCAAACTTGAAAAGCTCAATCTGTTAAACCAAGACAAAAGCATGGATGTTGAAAAATAAAGGAGAAAAACCTCGCTGAAAGGATCAGTAATATCGTCTCGTTCAACACTGCTTTCCTGCAGGAAAAAAATGTATATCATCATCTATATGTCAAGCCATATCATAGAAAGAACATAATGATTAATTTGTCATTGTTGTGAATTCATGATTGATATTATCACTAGCAAAACATTTTAATAGTATAAATAATTCCACTCACATAATTTGGAAATATAACCATATCCACATTTCCAGGCACATCAAGAAGCATTTGCCTCAACGAATACTCACGACCACCAGCTGGATGTATTAATTCGTCAGTGTCAAGATGAAGTATCCAGTCCATGCCAGCATCCTAATATTTTCATTAAGTAACAGAAAACGTATATCAGATTAAAATCAGTACTCATCCAGCAATAACTAATGATAGTGGTTCACAAAGCATACCCTTGCCATAACAATAGCCATTTCCATATTGAGAGATTGCTTCACAAACAGCTCATAATTGCAAGGTTTGTAAAAGAAACTTGATAGCCATGTCTCATTCCAGATACGGCTGATGATCCCAAAAGAAAACAGAATTAGTACATGAAACAAAATATCTCAAAAAGAGGCAAGACATAAGACAAGTCCATAAGGTTCCAAGTAACAAGTTGCTTGAGCTAAACATGGATAAACAGTGAACAGTCTAAACTGGCTTAAAAACAAATAAAGGATATAAAGTATCTACAACAGTAAAGATGGCAAATTCAACCAACCTTCTAGCCTGTTGCTCCTCTAGCTCTTTTGTTCTGTAAATCACTTTCACTCCCTGAGAAAGAAAGGAAAATTTAAGAGCCACAAAAATTAAAGAAAAACAAACAGCGTAATGTAAATCAAAGTGGACAGCTCCATTCAAAGAAATATGAAGCATACAGAAGAAGACCAAAAAAAAAAACTAAACAAAACCGATGAAAGGAAATGGTTACTTTAACTCACATGAATAGATTCCAAAACTTTAGACACATCAGGAGATGCAGCCTTTCCTTCCACGAAAAGGAAAAAGGTTGTCACTCCAATGACCTTGTGATAGAACATCCATGGCAGAATCTGCTCCAAGCCAGCAGATGTACTTGTCGTAATACATATCTGCATAAAGGCAAAAACAATCATCCCAATTATACAAGACTTGTACAGATAGATTAACTAGTATAGTTCCATTAGCCAGAGTTTATTATAAACAAAAAGTAGGACACCTCATATTAAACCAAAACAATACAGCAATTTTACGGGAAGATTACCCTAAGAACTGTATCTGACTTGACCCGCCAATCAAACTCACAATCAAAGTTTAGTTGGTGTATAGTAACATATAATGGGTATCATCATTAACTTCACGATAAGATTTCAAAATGGCAGCAAGTAGCCAAACGAGCAAAAATATCTATTAAATTAAGAATTTGAGCTCAAATCAGAACTTTAAAGATAACATTGAATCAACATAGGAACCTCCAGTCTCAGTAATCTAGAAACGAATGCAAAGAGCAACAAATCAACTGCCACTAATTTATTTATGAATATAATAAAAGCTCAATTTCCTCTTTATTTACTCAGATTTCAAGCTAACCAGAAAAGATATTAGTAATTAAACTTTCCTTTCAAACCCCACCAAATACCCAGCAACAAAAAGCAAACTTTAACACAGATCAACCTTTGAATCGAGAACTCCTTAAAAACACCAATCAATCATTCAATAAGACAATTCCCAGCAGCGTCAATAAAGAAAATGCAGAACTTAAATCAGATCAGTATCAGAAAACAACATTTTAACAAAAAATAAAAAAACAAACACCATAAAAAGAAAGAAAGACACCCTAACTTCAAAATCCCACAATCAAATATAGCTAAAAAAGAATACCTTTGGCTTCAAATCGGAGTCAAAGTCAAGCTTCCAGTCTCGGTAATAAGGAAAAGAAGGCGAAGAGCTCCGTAAAAGTTTAGCACAATCGGAGCGCGAGAAATGCGGAGCTTTGGGCGACAGAGAAGAGGACTCCATACCAGGAAACACCTCATGGTTTTGGAGGTGGGAAGCATGGGGAGCCCAGCGAGAGACGGTTGAAGTAGCGGTTGTCGGATCAGTAAGGCCGGATTCGCCTTTCCATTGGAGAAAGAATGCCAACAAAGCGAGAGAAAGAGGGAGGAGAGTGAGAAGCAAAAGAAGCCTCGAAGTGAACGAAGATTGCGAAGAAGAAGAAGAAGATGTAGAAAGTAAAGGAGAGGCACGGTGGTGCTGCTGGAAATAAGTTGGCATAGTGGTGGTGGAGAGACTTGAGAGAGAAAGAGATCTCTCAAGCAGTGTTTTGCTGTGTAAGATCAATAAGATGAACAATACCCAGTGAGTTGAATTTTGCTATGAATTTGTTTGGATGTCAATTTCAGAAGAGATATAAATACATTTGAGAGGGAGGAAGACGAAGATCAACCGCTGTCTTCTTATCCAATTTACTGCTAACAAGTAACAACTCAGATTTGACATTTTACCATTTTCATCACCCAATCAAACAATGTACTGTACTGTTCACTGTTTTTTTACTTTATTTTTATTCTATTTATATATTTCTTTTTCTTTTTCTTTTTTCTAGCTTCATTCATACCATTCATAATATTACTGTATTAGATTACTTCCCTACTCTCATACCAGAATCAATGAATTATCAACTGATTCAAATGGCTGAAAGAAATTTATAATAGAAGGAAGAATCATCATTACATCAATCCAATCATATACTAAAAATAATCTTATGGTAAAACAAAAATAACAAAGTAGGAATCCAAAACTATTTGTGGGTAGTCAAATGGTTAGGGCGAATAGGAATAATACTGATAGAAGTACGGTCTCAGGTTCGATTTTTCATCTGAACATCCCGATTTAAGTGAGAGATTGTGATGGTGGGTTGTTGTGCTCCTCTCTCCAAATTTAAGTTGGAGGTCAGATCACGTCAAAAAATATAGTCATTAAACAATAAGAAAATGTTCATGTACTTTCACCATGTTGTTGTGCTCCTCTTCCCAAATTTAAGTGTGAGGTCAAATCATATCAGAAGACTTAGTCATTAGACAATAAGCAAATATTCATGTACTTTCATGTCATCCACGTCGTGGTTGTGAGTTGTTAGGTTTCTCTCTCCCGAGGATTAATCTAGATGCGTATAAACTGATCCATTCATTTTGGTTAATTAGAGAGGGGGTGGGAGATATTACTGATAATATTTTCAATCATTAATCACTACCCAAATTTATACTTATAAAATAAAATTATTATTAATTTATTAATTGGGCAGGGCAAGGCGAGGGGCTTCCCCATCACGGGAGTGGGGATTTTTCTCTCACCCATCCCGTCCTCAACAACTTGGAGGAATCCACGTCCAAAACGGGGCGGGGGTGAGGCCTCGTGAGGTCGAGTAAAATGCCTATCTGTAAGTCGAGCATAAGATCATGTCAATTTTGATACGTCATTTTATATTTTAATTTGTAGATATAATATCACTCTTATTATTTATAAATCTTTCTATATTAATTGGTAATTGCTCAATTTTATATAAAATTATGTTTATAAGTAAATATTATTTGGAAAATAAATAAAAAAGAAAACGACTTCCTTGTTTGACAAGTTTCTATTAATTTATAAAAAAAATATAAAAAGCGTTTATTTAATAACACAGCAGCCAAACAACACCCTGAAGCATTCCCCTTCTTTGATAAGGCCAAACCCTAGAGGGTCACAAACTGAACATTGGGAGTTTGTCTTCTTCCCGTATAAGGATTTGATATACAGTCGATGCTCGGAATTGGAGAGCTAATCGAAAGAGGAAGAGGGGAGGGTCGGTTCGTTAAATGCTCTCTCTCTCCTTCAAATATAAAACACTCTTTCTTCATCTTTTCATGTCTTCAATCAACACTCTTTCTCTCTCTTCTTCTTTGCCTGCTGCTCCAGGGTGCTCTCAAACCCTAGCTCCATTCGTTTCTCATCTCTTTTCTATACCTCTTGCGTTTTCTCTCTTTAATCCTTGTCAAATATCTAGGTTTCGTGTCAGGTCTCCGGTTTCTAGGGTTTACGTCGCATTGAAAACATGACTGATTCTAAGGTCAGCTTATTTTTTTCTTTTGATTTTTTAATAATTTAATTGGAAAAAAAATATTGGATTTATGTAATGTATTGAATCTTATATGCTTGGATTTATTGCAAACTAGTTTATTTATGAATGAAAGCTCTGAGATATATTAGGAATAAGAAATTAACCAGCTTTTCTAAAGCTAAAGGAAGAAACAGGAGAAGTTGTAGGCTTTAGCTGAACGTTCTTGAATTGTGAACGAAGTGGTAGTAACTAGTAAGAGTATAGGCTGGTGTTAGGTAAACAATTTATTTTTGTAATGGTGAAGGATGCCTGGATTTATGAAGCTCTATCTTGTTGAAGGGTTTCTTTTATTTGGACGTTATTTTACATAGATTCTGTTTATAGAATGTTCTACTCCTTGTGATTAACCTAGCTTTAATAGGGTCATGTGAAGAATGCTGTTGTTGAATAATCTGGTTGTTGTTGTGTGTGTTGTTCTTTTAAGTTCTGGCAGTTCACCGGGTGTTTGTTGTGTGATGGCAGGTACTAGTGTTTGGGTCATTCACTGAAGACGAGACAAGGTCATGGCAGGTAAAACGCTCATTTGGAAGTGCTAAAAAACCTGTTTCGTCAGGGAGAGCTGAAAAGACCGTGGAAGAGAAAGATTTGCTGTTTGGTTCTTTTGATTTGACTGGAAGTTCTTCAGGTGGTTTGAATGGTGAATCAAGTGGACAGTTAGGTACTGCAAATGGGCCAGTTGATCTTCAGCCCTCAACTCCTGTTAGGAAGGATGATAAAATAAAGATTGTAACCGCACCAAATAATCAGTCTCCAGGAGCCGTGGAAGGCACAATAGAAAATGGAAACATTAAGAATTCTACTAATGGCACTTCCCTCAGTAATGGTGTTGAAGAACTGAAAGCAGACAGTATTGATTTAACCTCGTTAAGCTTATCTCAGAATGAAGTCGGTCATTCATATTCACACCCAAGCTCAAAATTTAGTGTCCTTGATGGTGTAAGTGTAAAGGATGGGTATCAGAATGGGACTGCATATGGTTCATCAATATCCGTGTCAAAACAGGAGGTCTGGAAGACAACTAGTGAGCCTGTTAAAAGTCCTAGAGACTTACTGCCCCGAGGTTTAATCAACTTGGGAAATCTGTGCTTTCTTAACGCTACTCTGCAGGCTCTGTTGTCCTGTTCCCCTTTTGTCCAGCTCTTGCATGAACTTAGAATTCGTGACATACCAAAGGTTGGTTCCTTTTTGTGTTCAAAATTTTATTTAGTTGTATGCTGAAGATGGAGATGCTTTGTTCATGGCTTTATGTGGTGAACATATCTGTCCTTAATTTTCTTTTGGTCTACTCCATTTATTTTATACCTTCTGTATGCTTAAGGTTATTTATTTTTTGTTTGTGTTGTTTTGTTATATGTTTAGTGGATCTTATGATTTTGTGCACAAATCAGCTGATGATAAAATTTATTACATTGTTAATTTTGTTACTAAAATTTGATATAGCTTGAAGCTAAAGATTTGGTTTTGTTGGGTTGTAATTTGTTAGGTTGGATATCCCACTTTAACTGCATTTTTTGAGTTCGTCTCTGAATTCGACACGTCTTCTAGTCCAAGGATGAAGAAGAAAGATGTGGCTTACGTTGAAACTGGGAGGCCCTTTAGTCCTGCCATGTTTGAAGCTGTTCTTAAAAGTTTTACTCCAGATGTGCCAAGCAGCATATCCGGCAGACCAAGGTTTGTGTGCTTTTGGGATCTAGTTGATCTTCTCTTCCATTTATCATTAGATATTTCTTTTACTTGGTAACAGTTTAGCCTTGAACTATAGAGTATTGTTTGCTATGCTGTGTGGATCTAAAACTTATTTATATCTTTCTTTTCAATTAGTATGATTCTTTTTTTTTTCCTTTTGCATTTCCATTCTCTTGATCTTCTGCTGTGCTGCTTTCTGTGTTCTTCACTGTAATCATATTCCTTCTATTCTATCCTCAGAATGCAATTACTGTGGTTGGGAAACTGTATAATGGTACATGTCTGTTGAGTTGACTAAAATCTTTAAAATATGTTGAGGTGGAACTTGAAAATGGGCTTTTAATGGCAAATGACTTGGCATCCGTTACATCTGGACATTCCTTGCTATTACCTATGAACTGTATTATGATCATGTCGGTGATCTGGAAGTTGTTTTCTGACGTGATTATGCTTTTCAGGCAGGAAGACGCTCAGGAGTTTCTAAGTTTTATAATGGATCAAATGCATGATGAATTACTTAAGCTTCAAGGACACTTTGCTAACACCAATGGAGGCAAGTCATCTCTTGTCTCTTCTGCTGAAGATGATGAATGGGAGACAGTTGGCCCAAAGAACACATCTGCTGTGACAAGAACACAAAGCTTCATTCGTTCAGAGCTTAGTGATATTTTTGGAGGACAATTGAAAAGTATAGTGAAGGCAAAAGGTTCGCCAATTTCTATGGGCTTAAGAAATAGAAAATTGTCCTCAATGATTTTCCCATTTTAGTGTTTTTTTTTTTTTTTTTTTTTTCTGTTTACAAGTACTTAAATAGTGATAAAGTTATTACCTTTGCCAGCAAAACTGAACTCTATTCATATTTCTGTTCTTGCCAAAAGTTTCCCCTCTGCAGTATATATCCTGTAGTTCTTTCCTTTTTATTTAATTTTTGTGTCTGATCAGGAAATAAAGCTTCTGCTACTGTTCAACCGTTTCTCTTGCTCCACCTCGATATTCATCCTGAAGCTGTTCGTACGATTGAGGAGGCCCTTCATTTGTTTTCTGCACCAGAAAATCTTGAGGGATATCGAACTTCGGCAACTGGGAAGGTATTTTAGTCTATAAATTTTTTAATTGTTTTTATGATACTGTATGGTATGTTTGCATTATCATATGCGTAAGGACCTGTTATCATGTATATGATGTGTGGTTCGCTTTCATACAAGTAACTCATAAATGTTGATTACATATATTTAGATTTAGTATCTTAATAAGTTTTTTGGATCCAATTGCTACATAAAGCCTTGAGTTTTTCTTTAAAGTGTTGCATATCTTTGTTTCCTGGCTATTGATAGATCTTGCTATACATGCATGATATTGGTGATTGTTAATCCCAACTTTCAGGCTGGAGTTGTGACTGCCAGAAAATCTGTTAAGATTCAGACCCTGTCAAAGATAATGATATTGCACCTGATGCGATTTAGTTATGGAAGCCAAGGGAGTACCAAGTTGCTTAAACCGGTGCATTTTCCTCTTGAATTGATCCTGGGTCGAGAACTGCTTGTTACTCCACCTGCTGAGGTAATCCAGTACTTCTATATTGACCTTTTCTATTTCTGGTTATTGGTCATAGTCATCAAAGGCCTTTGAACCTAATTCCCTAATCTGTACCTGTAAAGGAACTCATTTTTAATGCCATTTCAGAACAATGAGAATTGAAGTCCTTTCATCCATAGCAATCTAGTTTCTGAACAGACTTCTTAATATTCCATGAAACAAATTTTCAGTGTATAGAATTACCAATTCAGGTTAAGTAACTATCAGCTGAGTTCCCTTCTGCATTCCATTTACAGGGCCGAAAATACGAACTTGTTGCCACAATTACCCACCATGGAAGAGAGCCTTCTAAAGGGCATTATACTGCGGATGCTCGTTATTCTAATGGCCAATGGCTACGTTTTGATGATGCCTCCGTGACTAGCATTGGGACAGGCAAGGTATTGCATGACCAAGCATATGTCCTCTTTTACAAACAAGTATAGAAGGTTACAGAGGATTTTTGTCGTCAACAACAGAGAAAAAGAAGTCCTTTGATCTAAAATATTTTGTGGATATATAGATTCAACCTTATTACTACTTACCAGGTTGTCGGGGGAAATCCTCTTTGTGAAATTGCTTTGTAAGTCACCTATCAATGGTTGGTTTCTAAATTATGAATACTTGTAGCAGTTCGCCACTGATTTGCAGTTTTGTTTTATATGAATATGAAAATTTTATTGTAGTTCTTGCCATCGTATTGTGACCTACCTCTAATTGCATATAATAGAAGCCAATTCAATGAAAATGCTAACAATTTCGTTAGACTGAAAATTTTGAGGTATAGCAAACCTGATCAGTTACAGTAAACGAAGATTGCAGAGACTGTGGAGAACATGTATAAGAATTATGTTATGGTCCGATACTGCCCAAAGAATACATCATTTCCAATAGAAAGATACATTTAACTGTCAGTTCTTAAGAAGTAGACAGAAAACAGACCTATGTTTAGCAGACTTGTAAATCTCAACTTGTACAATTACAGACTAAGCACTTCCTGTGATGTGTTGAGTGAATAACAAAAGAGAAGAGGAAGAGTAACTGAGTCCAAGAAGAAAATTGAATTGCACTTGGGAAAACTTTTAACAGAAAACAAAAACTCCTTTCTCTGATTTGACCATCTTTTTTGCTGGGGCGGATCCTACAACTCTCTCAAGCTAACACAAAAAAGACAGAAACATGGTCAATATTTGACATTATCTCAAGAAAAAAGTAACCAGGCTAGAGGAGTGCAGCTAACCTGAAATTATCAAAAGACTTGCATGCATTCATTTATGTTTGTCTTAGTAGTTTTTAAAGTTCAATCACTAATTCTTAGAGGGGAATAAAAAGTTTGCACATTAAACCCAAGAAAATTTTCGTAGCAGATTCTATTAAAATAAATTTGTTAACCATCTCTCCCTTATAGTACTATTGCCATATCAGCCAACAACAGCAATTACATTTTGCACCATGAATTGGTAAGAAACACAATATTTACACTTCTGCACAAGGGTTACCAAAGATCAAAAGATTACCCGCAGCATATCAAAGCGAGAAAAGAGCACAGTGCATGTCATGTTATGAGACCCTTCGAGCATGTTAACAATCTGCAAGAGATTTATTAGTTTTATTTATGCAAACAAATAAACAAGACAAGCTTTCTGGATGGAAGAAGAATGCTCAACCAGATAGCTGAGCAGGGATGGCAAAGGTAATCAGATTCACAGATATCTTGCTCACCTCAGGGTAAAACTCCTTCCTCTCAGGGAGTGAATAGATGATCAAATTTTGAATTCCACGAATCTATCCACCAATTATGAAAAAAAAAATGCATTAACAATATACATCAATGAGGACAGTCCAAAATCTTTATAATTATTCTATGGGAGAAACCAATCCAAGTCATCATTTTATTTTGAAGAGTTCCTCAGAAAACATGCTGGGGGTGTGTGATCTGAGAGTGCTACATGCTTATATAAACACAAAAATGCATTGTGCAACCCGAAGCTCCATTTTCCCATACATTTAAAAAAATCTAAATGATAGTAACATTGCTATTATTTTTCTCATTTGTCAAAAATAATTTTATTATGAATTACATTTTTCTACTCCATAATTCACAAGTGTCCAACTCAACAGTACTACCATTACGAGAAATAATTAACATTTTGACATAAAAGGAGATAAAAGCAGTTCAAAAAACCTTGTATCTATGGTAAAAGTGTGCTCTCTCGGTGTAGAGCATGATCTTTCGCTTTCCTTCAAAAAACCAAACCCGCGCACGAGATATGTCGCTTGCTTCTGTGTAACTAAAGAGCAAAGCTATTATTATAATCAAATTGGTAAGCAATGAGGAGATTTTACACAGCAGCACCAAAATTTCAGCAGATGACACAAAAATATCTAATACATGAAGACAAAGTAGGAATAGGGCTTCTTACTCCCCAAGCAGACAGAAGGATGCATTCTGTGACTTTAAGAAATTTCGAAGTCGAACAAATTCAAAATAAGAACTGGTAAATAGCATAATCCCACCCTGCATGGATGAAGAAATGACGTAAATTTTTTTAACAAAAATCAAATTTAACTGATAATTTCATGTACCACAATTCATCTTTAAGGTTTCAAAAAAAAAAAAAACAAATACCTGAATCGAATCTTTTATCTTTGGGAACACCTGCATCACGAAAATCATTACCATCATTATATCTTCATGTTTGACTAAGGGATGCTATACATCTCAAGTAGGCCTGTAAGGTGCTTTTCTAGGGAGTTAACAGAATGACTGTATAGGGAAGGGTAAGTAACACCAAGAGAAGAGTCTGAGATCTGCTTGTTATACTAAAGCTAAGCTCTTCTCGTTGCTTATGTGCACAATAGATGTACACCAGCTGAAATACTGAGAAAAAGGACCATAAAAATTTTCACCAAAATCAGCCCAACTCGGAAACAGCTAACTGGAGTGTTGGGTTCTTGGAAGGTCAAATCAGAAGGAATTGAAAAACATTATAAGACTAGTAGACTGAAACCAGAGCTTAACTATATAACAATAACACATGAATTCCAACAGGAGAGACACCAATGATGTCTAAATACCAACAAATAAACTTACACTAAGTAAAATACTGTTCAACATGTACCTTCTTGGTAAAATACTCAAGACGGGCATCATCGACATCTGCTATCGAGTCAGCATTAAACCGTTCATAGATCTATAAAATTAAAAGTAATAAAACACATAAATATATTATATAAACCTCAATAATATAGCCATCAAGATAATATATCGGCAGCACTTATCAAAGTTATCAGAAAACCACCAGAGTAAACCTCTAAATAAATAGTTGACAAACTGCAAATAACGAGGACTTTTTTAGGCCAAACAAATCGGGGAAAAACAATAGGAAGAATTGTGTGCTCTTCTATATTTCTAGATTGTCCTTCAGAGGATTCAGTTGATTTAAAATTTGACCCTCAAAATGGAATGTTTGTACCAAATTGGCAACAGTTATACAATCATTCCATTTTTATCTCTTCTACATTCTTTTTTATTTGTATATCATTATTATTATTTTTATATAAATATCATGAAAATGAAAGTGAGTTGATTAAACAAAGATGAATGCTAAAGCAAGTTCTTGCTATCATGAAGACAGTATCAAAAAATAAAAACACATTCACGGCTCAATGAGGATGGAAGACCATGACATTAGGCGAAATTTTAGTGATGAACAAGCCAAAACAGGCAGACATACCTGCCGCACATTGAGTAACACTTTGGGAAGAACGCCTTTATATTCACATACCAATTTCACCTGTAATTACAACTAACCAAAAGGGTATTACTGAGACTGCAAAATATCTGAATAAAAATATATAGAAGCAGATAGCTTCATCAATTAGCAAATTAACATATCAGTGTCCTTAGATGTGAAAAGTGAAGCACTGGGAATTTTATCCTAAACCTCATAGTTATTTGTTGTTCCATATTTGAACTTGTCCTATAGAAAAGGAAAAAATGAATAAGATAGTGTAAAAATGATAATTTGTTTAAAACTTGAAAATAAATTTCCAGTACATTATTGGAACATCTAGCATCTAAAAACATATAAAAATAACATATACCTCAAGTCCTCAACACTAATCAAAGCATGTGGAACTTGATTATAGAAACCAAAAAAGCCAAACCATGTCCCACATAAGCAACACCACAGAATTTGTTGAAAAAAAATTAGAAATAAAGGATAAAATCAATCATATGAAATAAACAAAGGAAAATCGAGATTTCATGTTTTCTTTAAAAGTTATTTGAGACTTGAGACATTGTAGAATGTTAGGAATCTCACATTGGAAGGGAAATGATTGGGCAAGTGGGTTATAAGGGCTTAGACACCCTCCCTTGGCAAGCCGGTTTTCTAAGGAGAGTT
>WYDK02000051.1:11341422-11358516 GCA_009867345.2 Toxicodendron radicans
TGGTTGTGGGGATGGTTTTTAATTTGTTGTTACATTGAAAAGAGCACAGTTCTAGGTCTAAGAAAATGATATTCAAAGGTTGAAATTATATTAATTGGTGTTAGTATGTCGATGAACCGGGACCATATATATATGTTGCATGCTTTTTATGACTCGATCGATTACGGCCAGCTGATTGATCTGGTCAAGTATTTATCACTATTAGATACTCAAAGTTTACATCCATAGACTGTTATATGTGAGGTCGATATATTTATTCTGTTTCTCAGTCAATGCAACGATGATTGAACCAAGCAAAATAGCAGTCCATCACACACAAAACCCTAAAAGATTTAATGGCAAAACTCGGAAATACTATCCATTTCAATCAACAACGTGTACGTAATTTGTACGTGTATATATAAACAATGATTTACGTATATATTGAGGGTGATTGATGAAAGTTTAATGAAGTGATTAAGCTTTATACATACATACACACACACACACACACATATATATATATATATATATATATATAGATTTTCATGGTGATGAGTGTGAGAGGGACTTGACATGAAGGTGCATTATGAAAAAAGATAGAGAGATGATAAGAATCAGAGGTCGAGGATGGATTAACTTTATATATAGAGAACTGTTGGTGACATTATATTTGAAGAATTAATGATAAGAAAAGTTAAAACGAAGCACATGGTATGATGTTTATACTTTTCAAATTACTATAACATATATATATATATATAGTTGCAGGATTCTTTTCATCTTTTCATTGAACCAATAATGGATCGACGATATATACTATCACACAAGAAGAAATTGTTCAGAACCACCCATTCATTATAAGTATCTCAATATGCATTCCATTTTTTTTCGCATTAGGAAAGCCCTTTTCTTTTTCTTTTTCATCTTTATTTTTACATCTTAATCACCGGCCACCTTTCTGGAAATTCTTTCTAAAACATATCCAAAGAAAATTCGTTCCATATATTCTTAATTTCATAAAGGGAGTTGGCAAGGCAACCCCATATATGTTAATCAATCTATGGATAATCCCATTATTTTCTTCGAATTTTGTAACAAGTACCCTTTTAAATAACTTGGACATGTGTGAAATTCGATTGCATTAATTTGAAGGAGAGGTGGAGAAAAATGGTACTACAAGCTTGATTAGTTTAATTTTATGTACAATTTTCTACTAAATTCTTTTTGTTTTTTGTAACTAAGTTATCTGAACCAGCTTACGTACACTTTAACTAATCTTTCGAGTGAGACTAGTGCAACAGCTCTCTAATTTGAAACCACGTGCTTATTCACACAATCATCCATTCGTTATAATCATCTGAATTACCCACTAATGATTTTTACTAAATTCGTATCTTTTGTGATAATCTAACTAGAAAGAATAAAGCAAACGCATAAGTTGATATATATATATATATATATGTATGAAGGGCTCCTTTTAATTAAACTTTGAGCACAAAAGCCTAGCATTGTGGAAAGCCATATATTATTAGTGGATGTTTTATTCATTAAGTGCTTGCCTCCTGACATAATTATTGATTAAAGCATATTTAGTGGAGTAAAAATTTACTTAATTAAAAGCCTATTTTTGTGTTTCATGTATAATTATTAATTAATAAACAACTTTTAAAATAAATTATTATCATATATATAGCATAAGCTAATAAGACATAACACAATCATGAGATTAATATAAAAAAAAAAAAATTAAAACCCTAATTATAAATGTTGCATGTCACCACACCACCATGTAAATTATTGGTTGAAGAAGACAAAGTTAACTAATTAGAATTAAAGTTTGGCTATGTATAAGTAGTATAGCTAGGTTGCTGAGTAAGTGGTGATTTGTTGATGGTGGACAGTTCATTAACAACCCAAATTATATAGAATTGCAAACAATACACACTTTTTTCTTAACTTTTCACATAAATTATTCACTAAAGTATTAATTAGAAAGCATAGTATATATTATAAGAGTTAATTAAATTTTAATTATGTCATTCACATAAAGTACTCATCCTCATTTGCTTTCTTCAATAATGGGTTTTCCTTCCCTTCTCTTGCATGCACCTGGTTATAGCTTTCTTCATCAATGGGTTTACCTTATTGTCGTGCGATAAATCTGGAGAAAATAATTCTCATCTTGGCATGGAGATATCTAGCAATATGGACTCCATGATCAAGGTTGAAGATCGTGTTGTTTTCATGTTTTATCAAATTTGTGTTTATCTCCAATTCAACTTTGTAACGAGTACTATATAAACTCAATCCTAATTTATTTCTAAGGGACAGAGACTGAGAAAAAGAGAATTCGAGAGAGAAAACTCATTGAGATAACTCTTTGTAACCCAAATCGTTGATCTCATATACACTCAATAATATAACAGTGGACGTACAATTTGCATTATTAACATCTGAAGCACTTTAAAAGTTCTTGTTTTGTGTTATTACTTTTGTTCATTGTTCATTCATTAATCCAGCATCAAAACCTACGGGTTTCATACAAACTCCTATATAGATTCACCCCGAGTACTATGTACTTCACATTGGTGCAAATTCTTACATCAACATTTTGGCTTTAGAGGAAGTGTCTAGCTAGGCCACTCCCAAACCCCTCTCCCCCTGGGAGACTGTGTTGGTGCCAAAGTCTCACATTGGTTAGAAGACGATGACCTTGATCGCTTATATAGCACAAGGATCACCACCCAAAGGTGTATTTTCAAGACAAAACCGCTCGGGTCTCAAGACCCAAAACAGACAATACCTCTGAGAACCCACCTACCATGTGTCTGGATTCTGTATCAACAATTATATTTACTAATCTTGATATAATTATATTCATGCATACAACAATTTGATGTTTGGTGATAAATCACATTGAAATTAAATAGAATTGAAATGTTCAATGAACTAGATAACAGAGAACCGATTAATGGTAATCAATTTAGTAATAAGAATCTTGGATTAGTGAATTGGATTGGATTGATGTTGGTGTTGGTGTTGGTGGTCAGCAAATGACACTTGACTTTAGAAGAAGGTTTTGGTTACAAATAAAGTTGATGGAAGAGGACAAAACTTTAATTTAATTTTAACCTATGGTCATATGGGAATTGGAGGTGGGCTTAAGAGACAAAGAGACAGTGATTAGAGTGGAATAATAAAAGGGATAGGGAACATGATATTAATAATTTTAATTCATAATCACATAAAATTTTTGTTTTGATTATCCTTAAAATCTTATTTTTTGGTAAAATATTGTGCCCTACCAACCCCTCTAACCCACATTCTTTGGTCTTAAACGTGGCAATCTTTTTGGTACATCTCTTTGATATCCATCTAGCCAATCGAATGCTCAAGATTTTGCTGACATGGCATAATACCCACGTGTCATTCTTTGATAAAATCCGATCGTTTTTACGATTGGGGGGTAGCCCCACTATAGCCGCCCTTTCCTTTGATGACAAATGTTAATTTTGACTAATTAAAGGGGTGGTTTTTGTTTTGCTATCTTATTTTATAGCATCCAACGGACAGGATGGACCCACGATGGAGGCTTCCACCATGTGGGATTATAGGAGTGCCTACATAATTATTAATTAATAATCTTAATTTTAATTAGTGGTCGGTCTTCTTCTAGAAAGCAAAGTAATCAAGATTAGGTTTTTAACCACAAAAGCAAAGGGACTATGTTACCATTAGTTTCACACTTGGCATCATAATTAAGTGCAAAATCTAATCCAAATTATAAGAATCTTAATATTATATTAAATAATAAATAAAATTCCCATAAAGGGTTACATTTATTTGAGACATAGATCATAATCACACCTTATCTTTTTAATTAATTAAACTATGGTATATTGTAATTGTCATTTTCAACAACAACTAATTGATGATATGCCAAGGCCCTTATGATTTCTGAAATTAAAAGCACATTGTACAAATCTACTAGGAAATTCCCATGAAGATCTGATCATCAATGCAAAGGCTTTTGGGGACACAAAATCTAAACTAAGCTTTGTATAATCAATGTTGAATCTGCAGTATACCTACCATATGTTGCTTGACTTTTATCCACCATTTATAAGCCTCAACAACTTTCACAAAAATGAAATCTGCAAACCTGAGATCTGGGGATGGATTGGATACAAAGGATATCCAATCTTCGTGGGGAGTGAGTAATCGAGTTCTAGTATCACTGAAATGGAAAGAAAAGGGTAAAAGTAAACAAGAAGAAACACTGCAAAGGTAGAGAAGAGGTGAGTGAATTGAATAAATTACACTTATCTTGACGGAAAGTTAGTGACGAGATGCTTCCCTTTGGAGCTGCAAATCCCCCCACTAGTGTCCATTAACAAGGAAAAGTGAAGGAACAATTATTGCACTGCAGAAATTTAATTGAAGTTGGAACATATAAACAAACAGAATCAGAATGATTCAGCCCTTGTCCAGTAGCTGGGAATTGAGGCTTCAGAACAATAACAGTAGGATTGCAAAAAGAGCAGTCTTTCAGTGCTTCCTCCAAGCTGTCATCCCCATGTTCTATCTATCTTCAACTTCCTTGGCCATTGAGACTGGCCCAGAGAGGTCCCAACACCACCAATCATAGCCCTTCAATCCCCACAAACAACACATGCTTATCAACTTCACGGGGCTCCATGGACCCTTAAATACCCCACGCAGCTATCTCTCTCTCTCAAATGAATCAATGGCAGGCCCGCTAGTCACTCTCATCCGATCTGAAAGTAGATACGCGATGTTTGTATTCTGACAACAATGGATGCAAGCATAAAACACTGCATCATGAATGTCTGTAAAACTTAGGTATGGGCATACCTGTCATCAGAGCCAAAGATATACGAATTCTGGAAAAGCCATTGCTCTTACTATAAATGGGAAAAGTATCCTTAACAAGTTTAATGAGCAAACTTTAAGACATTTTGTCTTTTGGTGGAAAAGGCGAGATTGTGGTTGCAACTGTTGGAAAAAGTGCAAAGATTTGTGAAATCTTTCTTTCTTGTGACTTTCTATTCAACTTGGCATATGTGTAATGCTTCTGTTATAAACAAAAAAGCCCAAAAAGGAGAACTAAAAGAAAATCCTAAAACTCTTCCACTAAGTAGGCAGTCTTCATACGGATTCTCACAACTGAAGGTTGACTCAGCCACCCAAATCTTTCCCTTTAAATTCCCTCCTGAACTCTTCATTTCCTTGGCTCTTGTAAACCTCTCCTTCTGCTTTTTCTCTTGAAGAAACAAGAAGTACAGGACTAAAACATCTTTAGTCTTTAGCTTCACCCATCTCTTCCAACTAATAAATGAGATATCCAGCTATTAGCTCCTTCAGAGAAAACAACATGCTTTTCCTAAGAATCTTCATGATCTTGCTCCTGAGCTGCATAACTGTTAAAATAAACCTTTGTTTTTCCACCATACCTTATTCTTTAAAATCACTCGTCCTTGACGGGCATTTCAATTTTGACGAAGTTCACCATGCTGCTAGAGATTTTGGCAATAGGTATCACTTCCTCCCTTTGGCGGTACTACACCCAAAGTCTGTTTCTGACATTGGCACAACAATAAAGCATATTTGGGACATGGGCTGTCATTCAGAGCTCACAGTTGCAGCCAGAGGCCATGGCCACTCACTCCAGGGCCAGGCACAAGTCCACCGAGGGGTTGTCATCAACATGGAATCCCTCCAAGGCCCAAAAATGCAGGTTTACACTGGAAACTTTCCATACGTGGATGTCTCCGGAGGTGAATTGTGGATAAATATCCTGCATGAAAGTCTGAAATATGGTTTAGCGCCAAAATCTTGGACAGACTACCTGCATTTAACTGTTGGTGGTACTTTGTCCAATGCTGGGATCAGCGGGCAGGCCTTTCGACATGGCCCCCAGATAAGTAATGTCCATCAGCTGGAAGTTGTTACAGGTTTGTTAAAGAATTATTAAGAAAAACAAAAATCATTATGTTGTGAAAGTTGCATCGTTCAAATCAAGACTAAGGTCAAGTGACAAACAATCAATGAGTGAGAAATTAGCAAATTATTACTAATGATAGTCTTCTATTTGTCGTGTCTGACATATTTACTTACTCATAACTGAAAGACTAGGTTGCCAACTTCACTCATTATGCATGTTGTGACTTGAACTTGGTTTCATGAACATTTTCATTCAAATTTAATTTCCAACAAAAAAAAAATCAGGTACTAACTGCAATTCCTGAGTGCAGGAAAGGGGGAGATCGTGAACTGTACGGAGAAGCAGAATAGCGACCTCTTTCACAGTGTCCTTGGAGGACTAGGTCAGTTTGGCATCATCACACGTGCCAGAATATCACTGGAACCAGCACCTGATATGGTAAAAGCAATAAGTATTATGGTTAAAGACAAGCTCAAATTGAGATCTCTGACCAGTAGAAAATGCCAGTTCTTCTAACCCAATTTTCCATTTTGAACAGGTGAAATGGATTAGAGTACTTTACTCTGATTTCAATACATTTGCCAGGGACCAGGAGCATTTGATATCTGCAGAAAACACATTTGATTATATTGAAGGGTTTGTAATCGTAAACAGGACCGGACTCCTGAATAATTGGAGATCTTCCTTCAACCCACAAGACCCAGTACAAGCCAGCCAGTTCGAGTCAGATGGAAAAACTCTCTTCTGCCTAGAATTAGCCAAATACATCCACTCAGATGAAACAGATTTAGTAGATCAGGTGAGGTGTGATGACTCACAATCATTGAATGTTTAATTAACAAATTACTTAATTAATAATAAACAATATGCTAATAATAGAATTATTAAAATAAGCCACTCATGTGAATATTTGTTTAATCCCTGCAGGAAGTTGAGAATTCATTGTCTCTACTAAACTACATTCAGTCAACTCTTTTCATATCAGAAGTTTCGTATGTACAATTCTTAGACAGGGTTCATGTATCAGAGATCAAATTGCGGTCAAAAGGCTTATGGGAAGTTCCACACCCATGGCTCAATCTTCTTATTCCCAAGAGCAAAATACATGATTTTGCTGAAGGAGTCTTTGGAAATATCATTACAAAGACAAGCAATGGCCCAATCCTCATCTACCCACTCAACAAATCAAAGTAAGAGTTTTTAAAAATAAGTAATTTATCTCACTAAATTCTCGTACAGATTTTAACTGATGAATTTATCATTTTGATTTCAGGTGGGACAAAAGAACTTCTGTTGTTATTCCAGGGGAAGATATTTTCTACCTAGTGGCATTTCTTTCCTCTGCCGTTCCCTCCTCCACAGGAAAAGATGGCCTAGAACACATCTTAACTCAGAACAAAAGAATTCTAGAGTACTGTGAAACAGCAAATCTTGGAGTGAAGCAATATCTGCCCCACTACACTACACTGGAAGAGTGGAAAACGCACTTTGGCCCACAATGGGAAGTTTTTGTACAGAGAAAATCTACTTATGACCCTTTGGCAATACTTGCTCCTGGCCAGAGAATATTTCAAAAGGCAATACCTTTCTCATGACATCAACCCTAATTTATTATTTAAAAGAAAAAGGGCCTCACTACATGCAGGAAAGATGCCTTAACTACAAATTCTGTAAACCTGTAACTAGGAAATTCCCATGCTTTCTCATATATTGTACGTCTAATGAGGAAGCTGCAGTAACTAGTTGATTTTTTTTTTTTAATTAAAGAAAATAGGCCAAATATTTTGGATATATTACTAATTAGATTTGTAGAAGGCAATGAAAAACAGCAGCCCTAAAAAGAATGTATATTATCGATCTTGTGCACAAGACTATTTTTTCTCTTATAAATCCAATTCCAGAACTCAAGATGAAATACTTTCCTGGACAAGTAGATAACAAATTACAAACAGATAAAAAATTCTTGATTACCTTCCTTTAAATTAACAGTTCCAAAGCAAAGGAATCATAGGGAAGAAGCACTTTGGGACATATAAACAGTGTCCATAAGTATACGCTAGATTTACCATGGATAAGGAGGAAATTAACCACTTTGTCACAGCATCCAACTTATTTCCAATAATGTCGTGCCTCATTAAAATGAAACTGTGCTGCCATGATTAGAACAGTATCAATATGTTAGTACTTTGGCTTCACTTGTGTTAAACAAATGCATTATAATGCACATGTTGAAAAAATCTTAGTCAAAATGCTAGCAATTTCAATGGTTGTAGAGGTTTTGGAACCCACAACTCCTCACTCCTACAGTGAGCATACACCAAGTTGTGAAGAATTTCACTCACTTTTGCTACCTTCTTTCCATGTCATGTTGTGTAACATTTTAGGAGTAATAATTCTGTCAATAGCTAAAGTATATATTAAGCATTGCAGACCCCAACAGTTTCCTATAATGACTTTATTTTTATCACGTAAATTAAATGGAAGAATGCCAATTTAAAGCCACAAGGCACAAACCCAAAATGGGCACCAAGGGAAAAGTAAACAGAATAAAAAATCTAGAGTATCTAATTCTAATTATATCAGAAACTAAAAGCTTTTACCAGAGTATCAACTGTAGCAATTTCAACAATATTAATCTGTTATCAACTCAACTCAAATGCCAGCCTAGAATAGGATAGAAAATTGATCTTAAAATGATAGTTATGCAGTTAATGGTTAATTTAAAAAGCAATCAAATAGAATTGAGAAAAACTAGAATCTTAATAATTGAATTTAAAATGTTTGAACTTACTTAATGTCATTCATAGAACAAAATAGATCTGAGCCATCTTATATTCTCGTAACAAATCTTTTCCTAATCATATATTTTCCATGTTTCTCTTATCCTTGCTTGTTCAGCAAACCATTATCAGAGTAATTACTTTTTTCCCGATTTCATTCAACTTTATGGTCATCCAATGTCAGCAAAAAGGAAAAGGACCTACTATAAAAAGCAAATTCTAGAAAATGAGCATATTTCTGTTATTAGAAGACTCTGGCATCTTTATGTCAGAACCGTCAAAGCAATGGTGTTCAATAGTTCACACAATTTATTCTCTGTTTAATCAATGTACAGCAGATTCAACTGACAAGTCGAGTGACAAAGATGACCACCTCCATTATTCCAGAATTCATTGGTTCAGGATACTTGTGCTGTTTTGAAATCCTAGCAAAATATTAATAACCTTCGGAGTACTACAATTGGTACATGAAAAAGTGAAACTGCAATCATTCTTCCAATGAGCACTGAGGACCTCAGCTTGAGAATATTTGCAAGAAAAGGGACCTACCATGAATACGGTAAGCATGTGAAGGAAGTTAAAATACCATAATTCATCCTACTTGGCTGTGTTAGGTCACTGTTTGGACAATAGCAAAAACAGTCATGAAAATTTAAAACCAATATATATATATATATAGAAGTTCTCATAAGATAATAGTCCTCTCTCTGCATGAACATTGAAGATGTAACCTATATTTTGCATGTAGATTCAGAATTTTCAAGCGAAAAAAATACCAAGCACACTTATCTTATATTGCATATAGCTATTTCCTTAAATAGAGTGTTTGTTCTGACTGCGCTTTTCCGGTCATGATATCAAACCCCATTCAAAAGATGTAGTCAGCATCAAAAGCACTTCAGCAAATTCATCAGTGCCAGATTGACTAGTATAGCACTGATAACTATGTGAATGATCACTCTGACAAGAATCTAAAAAGTTAAACCAAATCCAACTCTTTACAACTTTTCTCAGAATCCAAGAATTATGGTCAAGGAGCAAAGTTGCCCCATGAAGGGCATATCACAATCCAGCGGTCAATGGAAAAATCAGCAGCTAGAGTAATGAGGGCACCAATTTAAAGTAATTCAACACTGTTTATGTTTGGTCCAAACTTGAAGGATTACCACAAGATACTTCAGCTTAATTTTCATTAAAAAAAAATGTATCCAAGTTAACTCTAAATTTGCTAATTGTGAATCACCGACTAAAATATAGAAATAGAAGTAAAGATGTGATAGTATTTAAAGGGAAAAAAGGCAAACTAGTTAATGTGTAAATGATCCAAACCAAACTAACATATTGTGATGGGAACCCATTCAATAACTCACACAATTGGACTGGGTAGTGGGTCTTATTGGGCTTGAGTAGAACTCTCCTTGGAAAACCGGCTTGCCAAGGGAGGATGTCCAAGCCCTTATAACCCACATGTCCACCCCTTTTTCTTCCAATGTGGGATTCCAACATTCCCTCACGCTTCGAGACCCAACGCCCTCGTCGGTCTTCTTTCCAGAGAGTGTCCGCCCTCATCGGCCTTACTGTCCTTCCTTCGGGTCTTACTTCGCTTAGAAGTCTGTCAGGCCCTAGAAGCCTGTCAGCAACTCTCTTTCTCGACCCCTCGAGGGACCCACTGGCCCTGCTGCATGGGCTCGGAAGGTGGGGCCCGCTTTGATACCATTTGATGAGAACCCATTCAATAACTCACACAATTAGACTGGGTAGTAGGTCTTATTGGGCTTGGGTAGAATTCTCCTTGAAAAACCAGTTTGCCAAGAGAGTGTGTCCAAGCCCTTATAACCCACATACCCACCCCTTTCCCTTCCAATGTGGGATTCCAACATTATGTTAGGATCTCACATTGGAAGGGAATTATAAGGGTTTGGGCAACCTCCCTTGGCAAGCCGGTTTTCCAAGATGAGTTCTACCCAAGCCCAATAAGACTCATTGCCCAGCCCAATTATTTAAGATATTGAAGTGAGTTCCTATCAATTGGTATCAAAACGAGCCAGGGTCCTACGCCTACATGGCCACATCTGCGTGGTAGGTTGACCCGTGACAGGCTGACCCGTGGAAGGCTGACCTTGGGCCCGGGCTGCTACCCCGAGGTAAGGGGATCTGCCAAGTCACCCAAGGGATAAAGAGGCCGACGTGGACGTCGGTTGCGGAAGCGTGGTGGTATGTTAGGATCCCACATTGGAAGAGAATTATAAAGGCTTCGGCACCCTCCCTTGGCAAGCCGGTTTTCCAAGGTGAGTTCTACCCAAACCCAATAAGACTCATTGTCCAGCCCAATTATTTAAGATATTGAAGTGAGTTCCTATCATATTGTAATCAATAACAACTGCTTTCCCTGATTTAGAAGAAACTTTGAATCCTGGGCAGCTAGAGCAAAGTAACAGCAGGGTAACCAAAACATGCCGCATTTCTTCCTCTGATGCTAGTTATTTATTATTATTTAACACAATGAACATCATGACTCAAAGAGTAATGCAAAGGTAGTTGATTTAAGATATTTAAAAACAAGTTTAAGCAATACCAAGAAGTTTTTCACAGATTCCATCTATTTACAGCTATTTATGGAGTGAGCTATGATAACATACTTTACAGTAACACCTCTGATAATACTACATGAAACAGTACTCAGCTACACACACAGCTCGACAATCAAACAGAACTAGCATAGAAGTAATTGATGGTTGACTCATACGATACACCACCCACACAAGCAAATATGCAATAATACAACTGAAAATCATAGTTCAACCCAATTGGGCAGAGAAATGATTGATCGTGATATTCTTCACAAGAACAAAAATGCCATCTAAAGTTGTTGAATTTTTCATACTCTAATTCTCATGTTTGAAAGCTTTAAAACTCATAATTGGGGAACTATATGTTACAAAGGTGAGCAAACCTCTAATCATAAAAAAACAAAAATTAGCTTTGATTTGCATCAACACTAAAAACTGAAAGTAATCGATTGAATATCAGAGTGACTCAATTTCCTCTGATTTGTTTGTCAACCTAAGAACAAACATGAAGCTACCTCTGTCTGAATCCTATTACCATATATATAGAGGATAAGGAAATGAAGTTGTCTCAATCCTAATATAAATGAACTTCTTCAAATATCTAGGGGAATGTAGCTCAAACATTAGTCTCGTTACTGCTCAAGTAGGGTTAAGATAAAAGAAATTAAACGAACTTGTTGACAAAACAACCTGTATAGAAACATGTTATTGAGTTTATACAGTTTGAAGGAATTAAAGTCTTTGGGTGTTCAAGCATTAAAGTCTTGGGTGCGAAGCTGCATCAAGCAAAATACAAAAATTTGCAGCTAGAACAAGAAAATAATCAATAACAGTTGTTCAGAAATACAGTAGACCAAAACTCTTTTAACTATCACAATCAAATTCATTCAATGCCTGCAGTCAACATACGACCTGGTGAAGCTACCAGTTCGAATTCAATAAGTAAAAAAAAATTCTTTTAACTATCACAATCAAATTCATTCAATGCCTACAGTCAACATATGACCTGGTGAAGCTACTGGTTCGAATTCAATATGTAAAAAAAAAAAAAAAAAAGGCTTATATAGCAATTTATTGTTTTGATACCAGCACACCCAAGCCAATTCAGCTCCCAACTGAAATTTCAATGGCACCAAATCCAATATGCCTACCACTTCCATTGGCCTAAACGATGTTACATCTACCTCAAAACTTAAGCTAAACACTCTTGATTCGCATTTATGGTTTTCCTACACCGCTGCCATAAACTGAGATTCGACAAAATCAACAAGCAAAATAATGATCAAACCTAAGACAAAAGAGTCCTTTCTCAAAATTCCCCACCAACACCAATCTGAGCTCTTAATTATAAGAGTAATGTATGTACACAAAGTAAGGATCCCAATTTGGGATCCTAACTGATATAGTTGTAAATTAAAAAAAAAAAAGCACCACGATAATTGTAAATGATGTAGGCCATCAATAGTTTATCAATTCGGATCCCTACTTTGTATACATAGCATTATCATAATTCTAACCCACCATACACTGTCAATAGGGTTTGCCAATGATTGTCTACCCCACTTCAATTATCACCATTATTGCAGGATATCTACATAACGAGCTAAGCAGAGCAGAAACGTCTATCAACCCGTAAACAGAAACCCAATTGCATTAGAATCAGTACTATGTAGCAAAACTCAATATACTTAAACTGAAAATGCCAAATGCTAATTTCCCAAAGAAGAAACATGTAATCGAACTTGAGTTTAGCTTTGAACAACAAGACAATGCACTAAAGCCAAACCAAGAATAAGCTAAACAAAATACAATAACCCATTTACAAGAACAAGTGTATGATCTAGTTTAACTCATATTTCATCTGGGTTTTAACTATTAAGCATTTGAGACATTGCCCATCAAAACTAAGGTCTAAAATCAAATGTAAACAAAGCATTACCAGTGAAATTTTCCATCAAATTCTACAGTCCTGTCCGGCGAAACACCAATCCACTGAGGCTCTCTCCACTTTCAAGCTCCACTGTGCAATAAGGTTAATAGTTTAAAATTAATCATAATAATTATTAAGTAATTAAGCGTGAAAATGGTTGGTTATTTCTTTTCGTTAATATAATGTTTTTTTTTTAATATTTCTTTGTTTTTGTTTAACTAAAGCCGTTTTTATAGTTATACATTAATGGAATATAAAGAAATATAATTATGTTTAATATATTATTAACTCAATTAAAATTAAATTAAAAATTGGAAAGAGTTTTTGTTTAAATTACTAATTATTATAAAATTATCTATTACTACTAAAATTGGGGAACAAAAAAATTACTAATTGTATCATGTTTATAATACTTGGTTTCCAACAAGGGGTGAGATAAAAAATACAAATAATCCTTCTCTTTTATACTAAGTTCTCATTTCTCTACATATGTCAACCTTAACTCAAATCAAGGGAATAGGTATAATTAATTGTTGTTGGATGCCATATATATATATATATATATTTTGTTTATGTTAAGTTGTATTTATCTTGTATTTATCACACGTTGTTAATCTAGTGAGTTGTTATGGTGTATATATGTGGTTAGACTCTCTTCTCCCTTAAACTAGCTTTTGAAAGAGAGTTTTACCCAATATCATAACAAAACCCCTCTTTATTTGGAGCAGAATCCTTGAGCTAACTTCTAATAGACCCCCATATAATGGGTGCGAATGGTTGGGTGCCACTCTTTTATGGGGAAAACCCTTGAACTAGTTTATAATGGGTTGCAAATGGTCGGACACCACTCTTGTCTAAGGCGAACCCTTGAGCTAGCTTTTAATGGGTTACGTTATAATAGGTGCAAATGGTTGAGTGCCACTTTTGTATGGGGCAAACCCTTTGAACTAGCTTCTAATAGGTTGTGAATGGTTGGGCGTGCCACTCTTATCTGGGGCGAACCCTTGAGCTAGCTTCTAATGGGTTGCCTTATACTGGGTGATATATTCTAATGGGTTGCGAATGGTAGGACGCCACTATTGTCTAGAGCAAATTCTTGAGCTAGCTTTTAATGAACTGCAATTGTATATATATGTGACTAAACTCCCTCCATATCAATCTAATAGAGTCTCCTTTGCATTGTCATTTTTTACGACTTTTATAGTTATCGGATATCATTATCGAAATGACTATACTTTTGATCACTCTAAATCTCTCATATACAAAACATTTTGTATACAAGTTAAATAACTTATTCAACATTTTTTTTAACACCTCTTATTTACATATATTAGACTAATGTGTTTGAAATGAAGTTTGGAGATATATAATATAATTTCTTTTAATTTTTTTTAACTTTAAAATTTAATTAATTTATTAAAATTTTTCTAGGGGCCGATGGATCGACAGCATGCCCATTGCAGCTGGCAGCCAGCGGCCCAGCGCCCAAGCCAGCAGGCCCATGGGCAGGGATAATGAATATTATTCCTCAAGGTATAGTTGAAATACAAACAGACACACATATGTTAAAAAGTTACAAGAAAACCCAAACTTTCTCAGTCGTTAATGAATTTAGAATCTGACATTATTACCTATCCAGAGACCAATCTACCATCTTCTTCCTTTACATTGCAATAAGATTATCCTGCATGATCCTTTCTCACTTATGCTTCAGGAATACAAAACCTTTTAAACTTTGAAATTATGGCCAAACCCCGCTATTTTGATTATTTGTCAATTACCCATTTCATTAAAACCAATGCAAATGGGACCAGCCGCACAGCTTGACATAGGCGATGACAACAATAACAGCATCACCCTGCAGTCACCCAGCAGCCAGCCTATGCTCTTTCTTCTACTTTCTTCTTTCATTCTTCCGACGAAACGAATCCACTTTGGTACACAACATTTAACGTTAAAGTTTCTAATTTCTATTTCATCAGCATTGTGTGAATTCTGGAATCTTTTTTGTGGATGACACTACTCTATGCGCGACAAAACAAAGCTCAAATAGGTGTCATCGCGTTCCACAAGCTGACAAGATTAGTTTGTTCAACTGTCCATTCACTTTTCTCTTCAACTTTTGGTGGGGTTAGGTAACAAAAACAAAAACTTTATAGACCCATTCTTATCATTTTCTCTTTCTTGTTGTAAATCTCGTATGGGTTCTCGGTAGTTGCTGATATTGATAGGAGAATTGCAAAAACCATGTGGCAAAATAAACCCTTTTGGGCATTTTGTGCTGTGTTCTAGAACTTGGACTTTCTATATGGGTCTTTGGTGGCCGGAGTTGACCTAGTTGTGTAAGGGGTTTCTTTGATCTTGGTGTAGAACCCAGAAATCAAATCAAAATTGTGTTTTGTTTCTTTATGAGGTGATTTGTAATGTGAAGTTGTTATGGCTGCTTGAGAGACACTAATTATGAAACCTATGTTATGAATTGGTTGTTTCTTAACCTATATTATTTGGTTTAAGATCAATAGTTTGTAGTGAAAAAAAAAATCTGAACTTGGAGCTTAGGCTTACTACCCTGAAAGGGTTTTTTTAATATTGGTGAGACTGTAAATTGGGTTTAGAAGATGGTTGAAACTAATGAAGCAACGAGTAATTCTGTGTACTCAAATGGGTTGATTCAAAACTCTAACTTAGAGCAGAAGCTTGATGAGCTTCGCTGTCTAATGGGAAAAGCTGAAGGTGATCCCTTAAGGATTGTTGGGGTTGGGGCAGGAGCCTGGGGTAGTGTTTTTACTGCTATGTTGCAAGACAGTTATGGTCACTTAAGGGATAAGGTTCTTATTAGGATATGGAGGAGACCTGGAAAATCAGTTGATAGAGCCACAGCTGAGCATTTGTTTGAAGTGATCAATTCAAGGGAAGATGTATTGAGGAGACTAATTAGGCGTTGTGCATACTTGAAATATGTCGAGGCAAGATTAGGTGATAGAACATTATATGCTGATGAGATACTGAAAGATGGGTTTTGCTTGAATATGATTGATACTCCTCTTTGCCCTTTGAAGGTTGTGACCAACTTGCAGGAAGCTGTGTGGGATGCTGATATTGTGATAAATGGATTGCCTTCAACAGAAACTAGGGAGGTTTTTGAAGAGATTAGTCGGTATTGGAAAGAGAGAATCACAGTGCCAGTCATCATTTCATTAGCAAAAGGTGTAGAGGCTGAGTTGGAGCCCCTACCACGTATAATAACTCCAACCCAAATGATCAATCGAGCAAGTAAGAATCATTTCCTCTTCCTTGAATTCATGATAATTTAGTTCTCATCTAGTGTTCGTGGGTGGGGCTGTGGAGCAAAACAAAATTCTGTGGCTTTTGAACTTCTATCATGTTTCTAGATAGTTATGCATCATGGAACTAACGTATATTTTGTAACTTAGTAATCATGTAATTGCTGGGGATTTAGTAGCCTATTGCTAGATTAACAAAAACATTTTTGGGCTTCTTTGCTCAATAGTTGTTTAAAGAAATTATTCAACTCCAACTGACACTTATCATTTGCTTGATTGCTTCCGAGGGTCAGTGGTGTATAAGATATTGACTGCTTGTAACTGGTGAAAGAAATCCTTCAGACAGAGTAATTATTCAACCTAATTGTTTTGTTGAATGAACCATCTTAGATCACATAGTAGAATATTTTAGGAGCTTGCATTTAGATTTCACTGACATTGACAATCAAATTGCATCTTAGAGTCTAGCACATTGACACTAAAAATAAAAAAAAAACATGTTAGACTCTTTGGACTGTGTAGTTTAGAGAAGTCTGAAATTTGTTTTATCATTTTGGTAGTTTCAGAGAGAGATTTATTTTGG
>WYDK02000051.1:11659913-11675270 GCA_009867345.2 Toxicodendron radicans
CCTAAACGGCCAATAAATGCTGTGTCAATCAGAGAAGCGATGGGATCAGCGGCTAAAGCTAGAGCAGCAGGAAGTGCGATCCGAATAATTTCCAAACCAAGTGAATCCCTCTTGAACACAAGTCTGAATTTTACATAAAATGATCACATTAGCATAAACTATAAACATAAGATCTCTAGGTTGTTAGCCATCTACGTGCTTGTAAAAAAAAAAACAGGAAACTAAAAGTTCATCCATTATTACCTCGCATCTTTGAAGAAAACAAAAATTGGGATTCTCCATTTGCTTTGTTGTGAATGCAGATCAGTAGTGTCGGCCATACGTTGTCAATTCAAATACAAAATAAGTTCAAGTTTGAATTGTATGAACCCAAGTTCAAAGTGCTGAGATCTCACAGGTTTACAAAGCTCCGCAAGTACTGCGAGTAAATATCGAAGATTGCATGCGCATTCTTAAAGGGCAGAACATGCAATGGCTTAGAGAAATAAATTATAATTAAAGAAATGTTTTTACTGAGACAATGGAGATGTCAGATGTGATAAGCAATATCAAACTTAAGAAACGCCAAACCGATAATTATATGCTTCAGAGGGTTAGCACGTTTAATGATAAACTAAAGGGATTATATAGTTGAACCCTACCTCAGTTATGGGAATTAATCAACAATCCGTCAAACGAAGTTTCTCTATTCAATTAACTAAACCTCGTTTTTAATTCATAAATTCACCGACCGGTTAAACTTTATAGCATATATAACCTCGTATTTGGACAAAAGACATATATTTGCTTATATTTTTAACAAAATTTACATAGGAAACTTAAATTAAAATTTGATTTTTGATTGTTAAGTACAATAGAAGTAACCTGGAAATTAAGATATAAAATAATAATAATAATAATAATAAGAGCATTGAAAAGCCCGAAGTGAATCCGGAAATGTGTGACACATACTAGCTAAGATTTATATTTGTACTTAATTAATAACGAAGACCTCCCTCAGTTATTTATACCCCTGAATGGTACAGACCCTGATAACATCATCGGTTTAAATGAGTCTTCATTTCATGTACGGACAAACAAAATTATGAATAAAATTTTAAATTCCTTTAATATAAGTTGAGACAAATCGTTATCAGAATAGACAACTCTGTCTTGGTCTCTGTGAACCTTCTTTGAAAGCAAGATTCGTTCAATCTTTTCAACTTCTACCCCAGATATATCTCCACGATAAGCTGAGTTTTGAACCTAATTTATGTAACTTTTAAACCCCTGCCTGTCCTTTTGCGTACAGTTTAAATATAAGATTTGTTTTGAATCCTGACAGATATAAGTCGTCAATGAAACGTTCTAATGAAACAGATGCACATGTATCTCATCTGATCTCTGCCTGTCATATATTTTACGTGATTTATTTATACCTGTTTCGTTGAAGAACTTAATTTCCTGGAACTTAGACGTGTGCATCAGCAGTCTTATGTTCACACCGGCTAAACAGTATGGAAAATAACTAAAGAAAGGAATTAAGTAACCTGAAATATCGAATAAAAAACAGTTGCATGGATGAACCTGCTCTAAATAGTTCTACTTCCACAGCCTTTAAAACATGAACGATGGCTCAATCTTCACTGAGAAAGAGTCATATGGCAAGTTCCAAGTTGATAATCGAATTTTGAACTTTCGATGAATTAACGTATATTGATTGAGAATATTTTGATTCAGTAATATTATAAAATACATTCTTTTATAATGGTGACGGTAAACGCTAATTTGTCAAATTATGAAGTTTTTGTTTATGTAATTTACACATGTCCTCATATATATATTGAAAATATGTGTGCACATTTTTCTTCAATTATGTAAACATTTTAATGATCTGATCTCTTAGTACAAGTGACCTACTTTTATTATTATCTTGCTCATCAAATTATTTTCTCTTTCATGTTTTTTGAGTGAAAGCTCTCTTTACAGGTGTCACTCTTTCAAGAGTGGTCCAAGAAAGTTTGTTTAAAAGTGTTGGTCATTGTATTGTGAGGATTGGTTGATGAAGAAATATATAAACCCATATTCTTCTTAAATTCCTTGAGTCTTTGAACTTGAATGTTTCCATTGTTTGTTCTCATAAATTCTTAAGAGCTTGTTTCATTTGGTCAGATTCCTTTTATTGTTTATTGTTCATTCACTACAACAAAAATGATATACAGTAACACTGGACAATAGTACTTTTCCTTAAAGTATTACTGTAGACTATCTATGCATGGTAATACTTGATATTAAAATGTTATGATAACAATTTTTATATATAACACTTTAACTTTTTATAACACATTTTATATCAATTGGTAACTTTTTTTTTTGAAAATGTTATTAATATATAACAACAATAGCATTTTTAAAGTGTTACAATAGACCTAATAATATAATAGCTTTTTTATAGTGTTACTATATAATCAAAATACAATAACATTTTAAAGTGTTACTGTAAACCCAATTATTTACTAGGAAAGAAAATATTATTCCCGCCAACATGAAATGAGGTTGATTTTGTCTCATTTTTATTGTTTAGGGGTCAAATACATATTATTTGAGGTTTACTTTGTCACTTTTCATTCATATAGGGACCAAGCTAAAATTTTTCATCCATATACAATAGCATCTTATAACTGTTACCATATACCCAATTAATAACTGGGAAAAAAAATTTCATACCTGCCAACCTAAAGTCACTATTTTGAATCCTTAAAAAAAAAAAAAAAAACCCAAAATCACTATTTTGTAATCCCTAACATTCCAGTTTCTTCTTATTCCCTAAATCTGCATCTTCTTCAACCCGTTCCATGTCGATTTGCATTTTCCAGCTCAACTTCAAAGTCTTCAACTCGAGTAAGAACTAAGAAGGAGCGAAGGAAATCGAAATTGAATATGTAGTTCTTTTTCTTCATTTCGACTCTTATTTGCATTTTGGGAGGTTTGCGTCTTCATCTTGCTCTTTCTGATATTGTTCTTTCCTGGGTACTCTCTTTTACATTTTGTTAGAGCATATCTTTTGTGAACACCATAATTTTTGTGCTCATTTGTCGTGCATCTAGTGGTACACTTTTAAAGCATCTTTTGGCCTACCCTTCTTGAGATATGAAGACACAAGTAGTGTGGTGATTAATGTGAGATGTGAATGTGCTTGTGGGGTGTGTTTGAGTTTGGTTAAAAGTGCCATTGGGGAGGACCAAGTCAGGCTGGGAAGTGAGAGAGTGAGTTAAAACGGAGAAAGAGAGAGACTTGGGAGGTGGGTTTGTTTGTAAAGCTGTGACAGTGAGAGTGAGATTAATGGTTGTGTTAATGTTGTTTGTGGGGCATAAGCGTGTGAGAGTGAGGTTGTTGTGTTAATTAGAATTGTTTAAACTCTAGAAATTTTGATCATTAACTGATTATTAACTACATAAGTCTTTTACTAGTTATTGTAGCATGAAATTAATACATAGAGAGTTCTATTTATTCTTGTGTATTAGAGAGTTTACTCTGACACCAGAGACTTTTCAATTCATTGTGATTTGTATCTAATGCAAATGGATTTGTGAATTCTCTCATTATAACATCGATGGTTAATGTGACACGAGAATGAAATAGTTTGCAGCTTATTGAAGATAGCAGTAGTGAGTTGTAGATGTATGTGTAATTTATTGATGTTAGTAGTAACAATATAAGTCTTTCATATGTTTGTTATAATGTCAAGGTCAGCAAGCTGTTTCAATTAGTTACTGCTTAAATTCACGGCTGCTGTTAGACACATCATTTTCTTTAATATTAACAAAAGTATCAGATAATATGTGATTTCATTTCTTTAAATTGGCAGCCTTTTAAGGCCACTGTGACGGTGGCTTTGCAAGGCCACTAGTCATTTCGTCCCACTCCACCTATATGCAACACCCCTCCCCCAATTTCTTTACTTTTCTATTTCTTTTAATTAATTCTTCCTTATTATTATTTATTGACTTTGAATTGTTTTAGAAATCGATTTTATCAATCTTGTTTTGTGTTTGCAGGTTGTTTTTTTTTGTGTTTGTGGGTTGTGATGAATGTTTTGGTTTGGTTGTGATTGTGGGTGATTTGAGGAGGTGTTTATATTTTTAATTGTGGTGTTAAAGTTGCAATTTTAGATTCTGGGTTCAATGAGATTGTTCAATCGTTGAAGATGATGAAAAAGATTGAAACTTTAAGAGATTTGAGGAGGAAGAAAAGATTTGGAAAGGTTTTGTTCTAAAAGATTTGATTTTCATAGTATAGCGATGTTGTGAAGTTACCAGTTTGGAGTGGCCATAGGGTTTCAGTCTCTTTATAGGTCTAAAAGCTTGAAATGAAAGGTTTAGAATATTGCCAGATGTTCAACGTTACTGCTAAAAATGATAGTCAATTTGTATTTTCTCCCAATGGAAGCCACTATACTTTATTTGTTTAAAAATGTGGGAAGTTTCTAAATTTCCAAACCATGTGTCTTGGTGGTGGGTCATGTCATGGCTACTATAATGATGAAATTTCCTCACAAGTTGTGCAAAACTACTTGTTTTTAAAACATTAAAATATAGAAAAAAAATTGCCCGATATTATATTAAATTTTGAAATTACTTGCTAAGATGTATTTATCTATCTAGGATAAGTCATATGTATTTCATTTAATCATTGTTAGGAGTTGAACCAATTTTGGTTAACCTTAACTTTGCCATTGGAGAAGAAAATGATGACTACAACCTTGGAGTAGAAGAGGATGTGTTTGTGGCACAAAATGGGATGACAGAATTAGGAGGAAAAATGTGTTATGGAAAAATTCCATAACACACTATGCCACGGCACAAGAAGTCTAAAGCCTTAAATGTCGCAGCATGGTGCCGCGACACAAAGCAGAAATTGGATAATGTTGTGGCATTAAGCCACCGCCCATGTGCGACATGCACAATTAGGATAGAATTTTATTTTGGAAAGTTTTTATATAATTCATGAGTTGCTTGTTTTTAGTTAAAGTGTTTTTAAAGAGCTATGTTTAGTTAATGTCTCTTTTAGAATTAAGAGTTTAGAAAAATTTACTTTCCTTTGCATTTTGAGTTTAATTAGGAATAGGATTATTCAATTTTGGTTTGTCTTCCTATTAAAACATGATGGAACGTTCATTGTATTTTTTTTTATGTGAATTACTTCATAGCAATAAAAATTACAGAGGAATATTCATCACTTTGTGTATTGTGTGTGTGATTTTTACTACCAATTCCAACAATTGGTATCAGAGTATAGTTGTCTGAAGGGACATATGAAGGAAGAGAAAGAATATACTTAGGACAGTAGAATGGCTCCATCCATGTCGTCGATTCCTATTTTTACAGGAGAACTTTACCACATGTGGAAGGTGAAGATGAAAGGGTTTTTGGAAGTTGTAGATCTGTGGGATGTTACCCTGATGGGAGGTGACTTTCAATTGCCAGAGGATCCAACGATCGCTCAGACGAAATTGAAGAAGGCTGTAGATCGGAAGAAGGCAAATGCTCTTTCATTTTTGCATTCAGCTGTAATAGAGGTAGTCTTCACAAAAATTATTAACTGCACAACCGCCAAAGTGATTTAGGAGAAATTACAGACGGAGTATCATGGTTCCGAGAAGACGAGGAACATGAAGATTATAAATTTGAAGCGGCAGCTAAAGGTTATGAGGATGGCTGAAACTGAGAGCGTAACGCAATACTTTGACAGATTGATGAAGTTAGTGAATGAAATCAGACTTTTGGGCGAAAACCTTCTTGAGGAGAGGGTAGTGGAAAAGGTTTTGGTGAGTGTGCCGAAAAAGTTTAAGTCCAAAATATCATCCCTTGAAGATTCGAGGGACACTAAGTCAATGTCGTTGGCGGACTTGGTGAGTGCTCTTGAAGCACAAGAGCAAAGAAGATTGATGAGAATCGAGAACGGATTAGATGTGGCTCTTCAAACGAAGGCGGTAATCAAGTCTAATTCCTATAAAGATGGAAAGAAGTGGGGAAAAGACATGAATAAAAGCCAAGTGTATTGCAATTATTGCAAGAAGAACGATCATGCAGATGTGGACTATTGGAAGAAGAAAAAGTCACCATCGTTAGCTTCATCATCAAGAACTTGTTGGTTTTGTAAAAAAAACTAGGACACATTGAGAGAGATTGTGATTAGAAAAAGCACAACCAAAAGGCACATACAGGTCAACCAAAACAACAACATGTGAGTGTTTTGGGGGATGAAGAAGAAGAAGAATTGTTTTTCACTACATTGATAATGAAAGCGGAGGAACAAAATAATTCCTGGTTCATCGATAGCGGATGCACTTAGCATATGATTGGCAAGGAGGAAATATTCACGCATCTAGATGATATGAAATGGATGGTTAAAGTGGGCCACATAGAAAGAGGTCCAATCAAAGGAAGAGGCACAATTGCTGTACCGACAATGAAAGGTATTAAATCCATTATTGATGTCTTATTTGTACCTGATTTAGATAAAAAATTATTGAGTGTTGGTCAGTTAGTACAGAAGGGTTTTACGCTTGAAATTGCAGAGAGTGAATGTAAGTAAAAGACCCTAGTGGAGTAGAATTGATGAGAATGCTTATGAAGAATAAAAGTTTTGTAGTAAATTGGGGCTCGATGAATGTAAATGCACTTAGTAGTACGGATGAGAACGAGTCAATGTTATGGCATAAACAGTTTGGGGCATTTTAACCTCAAATCGATTAAATTTGTTGTAGAGAAAAATATGGTGAATGACGTTCCTACTATGTGTGTGAGCAATGAGGTGTGTGAGATTTGTCAACTAGGAAAACAACATAGATGACCTTTTTCTAGTGTAGCATCCTGGAGAGCCAAATAAAAATTGGAGTTAGTTCACTCGGACATGTGTGGACCAATGTAGATACCGTCCCTGAATGGTAATAGATATTTTCTGTTGTTTATTGATGATGCAACGAGGATGACATGGATATACTTTCTTAAGTTGAGATCTGATGTGTTTGGTGTGTTTAAGAGTTTCAAGGCGAGGGTATAAACTCAATATGGTACCTCTTTAAAATGTTTGAGAACTGACAGTGGCAAGAAGTTTTCATCTGCCAAATTTGATTCTTTTTGTGTAGATCATGGAGTTCAAAGTCAATATACTGTGAGTTATTCCCCACAACAAAATGGAGTAGCTGAAAGAAAGAATAGAGCCGTCATGGAGATGACTCGTTGCTTGGTGGTTGAAAAGAATTTACCCAAGGAGTTTTGGGCTAAAGCGATGAACACTGCAATTTATTTGTTAAATAGACTACCAACTAAAGCTGTTGAGGGTAAGACACCTTTTGAAGAATGAAGTGGCAAAAAACCATCGCTCAAGTACATTAGATTGTTTGGTTGTTTGTGTTACATAAGCATACCCGAAGTAAGGAGGAGCAAGCTCTATGAAAAGGTGGAAAAAATTGTGTTTGTGGGTTATAGCACTCAAGCAAAAGGGTATAAGGTGTACAATCCAACATCGAAGAAATTCTCGGTGAGTAGAGATGTGGTGTTTGATGAGGAAGCGTCGTGGGATTGGGGGACACAAAGAAGTTCAAATTGAGGTGTCCTTGGATGATAAGGACGAAACAAAATGAAGAGGTGAATGATGTGCCCGTCAGAGGTACGAGATCTCTTGATGATGTTTATCAAAGATATCGTAGTAGTGCTGTGTTAGAGTCATCATCGTTTGATGAAGCATGCAAAAGCAAAGGGTGGAAAGAGGCAATGGAGGCTGAAATTGCCATGATCGAGAAAAACAAGACGTGGGAACTTGTAGATGCACCAGAAGGAAATAAAGTGATTGGTGTGAAATAGGTCTACAGAACAAAGCTGAATTCAAATGGAACAATTCAAAAATTGAAAGCTAGATTGGTAGTGAAGGGGTATTCTCAAAAGGAGGGGGTAGATTACTTTGATACGTTCGCACCGATAGCAAGGTTAGACACTGTGAGACTTTTGATTGCTTTGGCTGCTTAAAGGAAGTGGGAAATACTTCACTTAGATGCCAAGTTGACATTTCTTAATGGCTGGCTTGAAGAGGAGATTTATGTAGAACAATCGAAGGGGTTTGTCGTCCATGGTAAAGAAGAAATGGTGTACAAGTTACAAAAGACTCTATATGGGTTGAAACAAGCACCAAGAGCATGGTCTAGTAGAATTGATTTGTGGTTTAAGGATCAAAGATTTAGGAGGAGCATGAATGATGTGATGTTGTACGTAAGAGGAATTGGTGGTGAAACTATTATTGTTTCTCTTTACGTGCATGACTTGTTAATAACAGGTAGCGTAAAGAAAAACATTGAAGACTTTAAGCTGAGTTTGATAAAGGAGTTCGAGATGAGTGACTTGGGAAAAATGAACTACTTTCCAGGCCTTGAAGTGAACCAAGTTGAATAAGTCATTTTCATATGTCAAAAGAAGTATGCTCAAGGGATGCTTGAGAAGTTAAAAAATGGAGAATAGCAAACCTACGGTGACTCCATTGGTGTTGAATTTAAAACTCATGAAAGATAATGGAAAAAAGAAGGCGAATGGGAGGAGTTATAGGAGCTTGGTTAAGAGTTTGATGTACTTGATGACAACAAGACCGAACATAGTATTTTCAACTAACCTTCTATCTAGATTTATGCAGGAACCAAATGAAGAACATTCACCGCCGGGAAGAGGGTTCTAAGATATTTGAAGGAACCAAGGACCAAGAAATTTGGTTCAAAAGAGTTGAGGAAGAGAAGCTAAAAGGGTTTGTGGATAATGATTAGGCTAGAAGTGTTGATGACATGAAGAGCACTATGGGGTATTGTTTTACTCTTGGCTCGGGAGTGCTTTGTTGGAGTTCGAGGAAACAAGAGATAGTGGTGCAAAGCAAGTTGGAAGCAGAATATGTAGTTGCAGCGGATGCCACTAATCAAGCCATTGGGTCCGAAAGTTGATGAAAGACTTGGAAGAGGAGCAAATGGAAGCAACAATAATTGCATGCGACAAGAAATCTACTATTTCTATTGTAGAGAATCCGGTCCAACATGGAAGAACAAAACACATCAACATCAAGTATCATGCAGTTTGAGAAGCTGAGAAGTCAAAAGAAATTAAAATGGGGTATTGTAACTCCGAGTTTCAAATGGTGGATATCTTCACAAAGATCTTGCCAAAATCAAGGTTTGAAATGTTGAAGAATTTACTTGGAATGGGAACCAAAGTGGTTCAAGGAGGAGTGTTAAGAGTTGAACCAATTTTGGTTAACCTTAACTTTGCCATTGGAGAAGAAAGTGATGACGGAATTAGGAGGAAAAGTGTGTTCTGGAAAAATTCTAGAACACACTATGCCGCGACACAAGAAGTCCAGAGCCTTAAATGCTGCCACACCAAGCATAAATTGGCTAATGATGTGGCATTAAGCCATAGCTCATGTGCAACATGCACAATTAGGATAGTATTTTATTTTGGAAAGTTTTTATATAATTAATGAGTTGCTTGTTTTTAGTTAAACTGTTTTTAAAGAGTTATGTTTAGTTAATGTCTCTTTTAGAATTAAGAGTTTAGATAAATTTACTTTCCTTTGCATTTTGAGTTTAATTAGGAATATGATTATTCAATTTTGGTTTGTCTTCCTATTAAAACATGATGGAACGTTCATTGTATTTTTTTTATGTGAATTATTTCATATCAATAAAAATTACAGAGGAATATTCATCACTTTGTGTATTGTGTGTGTTATTTTTACTACCAATTCCAACAATTATATTACACAATTTATTTCATGCATTTTGCTATTAATTCATCTGTCTAGATATACAACTAATTGTTATTAATAACAGAGGCTGCCTTCTCAAAAATTGCATATAGAGATACCATACCCGACAAAGCATATGTACTTTCACAATGCGTATTTATGATGATTATTAATAACAGAGGTTGCCTTCTCAAAATTTGTAATAGTATATCCGTTTGTGCAGATTGAAATTTGTCCCATATCAAGAGGGAATTAAAGATTGTTGCAACAAGAAGGATTGGAGTCAATAAGCTACAACCATTAAGTCTTCGGAGAGTAAGCATTATTGTGTTATTAAATGAAATTTGCATATTATGTTGGTTACGTTCAACTCATGTTTCGTTGTTATTCATAATGCTCTTGCCATGTTTACCTATAATTATTCATATATGGTTTGGCTTTTGTTAATTATGTAGATTAAGTAATTAGGGAATTAAAGGATATTATTGTAGAATTTGGTTAACCGATAGTTTTTTAGTTTTAGAATTCACCACAAACTTCATAAACATTATGAGCAACATACATAATTTGTGCCTAGCTAACAAAAAATATTTAAATTTGAATTTGATCCTTTGGTCATATCAAGACAAACATTTCACCAGTGCTATAATGATGATGAATAAGGATTGGGTGCATCTGAACAGGTAATAAAAAAGATTTAAAGATACACCTTAAGTGTATAAAGTAATAATGGTTTTCCTTCACAAGCTTT
Source organism: Toxicodendron radicans (assembly GCA_009867345.2). Taxonomy (NCBI): domain Eukaryota; kingdom Viridiplantae; phylum Streptophyta; class Magnoliopsida; order Sapindales; family Anacardiaceae; genus Toxicodendron; species Toxicodendron radicans. The sequence goes on from WYDK02000051.1 coordinate 11,670,427, forward strand.
TAGATGTTTTCAATTTTTTTTTTCCTCTTTTGCTAGAACTACGGATGCATATATGCAAGGTGCATGGAACTTTGTCAGGTTGGCTGAAAAGAATGCAAGCTATCTAGAGAAGATTTTATGCCCTTGTAAAAATTGTCGCAACTTGAGTCATCATGAAATAGACATTGTTTATGCAGAGAAGCATTATATATATATATATATATATTTGGGAATAATAATGTTATGGACACCGAAGTTTACTACAAAAAAATTGTACCAAATGTCGTGGATTCATCCACGTTAGAATCATTTCACGCCTTAGCATTTAGGAACAGTTGTCCAAGAATTTTGGACGACTGTCCAAAAGTTTGAACGACAGTCCAATTTTTTGGACTGCCATCCAAAAATTTGTCCAAAATAACTAATGAATGCCCGTCCATACTTAAGGAACTAGCATCCTAAAAGAATTCAAAAAATTGCATAATTTTTTTCATAAAAATAATACTTACTGTTCATGGACGGGTGTGCATTTTTTGGGACACCCGTCCAAAATTTTGAACGGGCGTCCCAAAAAATGGACGCATGTCCATACTTTTTATATTTAGGAGAACAAAAGCTTTTTTTTATCATATTTATTGCAAATTAAGAGAAACTGTAATTTTAGAGCCAATTGAAACTTAAAAATAGTGCACAAGTAAATAACAAATGAATTTCATTACTTATTAGTCAAACCAACAAAAGAATTACAACAATCAAACAAATGTCACACACTACTACTAAAATTCACAAATGTGATGAACACCTAAAAAGAAAACTCCAAATCATCTCAATCTTTCTGTCCAAAATACATTTAAGACTTCTGAGTTGAGTAACCAACAAAACCTCTATTCAAAGCCCTCTCCAGCCTTGTCTCAAATGGGGTAGAATAACAATTTACTGTCTTATCCTGCACACCCACAAACCCACAAACCCAAGACATGTGGACACCCATTCAAAATTTTGGATGGGTGTCCAGAACTTTAGATGTCTTGGACGGGCGTCCCAAAAAATGGATGCCCGTCCATGAACAATAAGCAATATTTTTATGAAAAAAAATTATGCAATTTTTTGAACGAGCGTCCTTATTTTTGGACACCTGTCCATTCATATGGGATGCCCGTTCCTTAAGTATGGACGAGCTTCCATTAGTTATTTTGGACAAAATTTTTGGGTAGTCATTCAAAATTTTGGACGGTCGTCCAAAATTATTGGACAATAGTTCCTAAATGCTGAGGCATGAAATGATTATGACGTGGACGAATCCACGTCGTTCGGTTCAATTTTTCGGTAGTAAACTTTGGTGTCCGTAGCATTACTCATCTGGGAAATGATACCTCAAAAAAGAAAATAAAAAAAAAACCAAGAAAAATAATTATGTAATTGACAAACACTAGAGCACATATAGTTAAGTAATTTTAAGTCTCGAATCCTGAAACTATATATATATATATATATATATATATATAAAGCTTATGTCAACAATTTGTAACACTCGCGTTCTCGCAGTAAGGGTTAGTAGGTAATTTCCTTTATTTAAGGTTATAAAGTATTAAGCTTATAAAGGGAATTAATTATTACAGGAGTGTAAGTGTTAGTAAATGAGAGTTTTTTGAAAGAAGAGGAACTATGGAGGGTTAATTTAATAAAGTCCCAAAACGATGTAGTTTTGTTGGGACTATAAAGAAGGGTTAATTTTATTGAATATAAAAATTCAGAGAACGATCGGTCCCTCACGCTTTTCTTCTTTTCTCTTTTGCATAATCCATTAATTCTAGAGGCAATTGATCATTCAATTCAAATGAAATTCAGAGGGATTTGTAAAGGGGTTTCAAGGGAAGTGTTTACTTTCTCAATTATTTAGTAATTGTAGATTGAAAGTTATAAACCCTAATTTGTGATTTTATTGAATTGAATGTGTTTAAAGGGTTTTCAAGGCTATTGTGGTTGAATTGCAGTATTCAGAGATCAATTACACATGTAAGGAGACCATTCCCTTTTATTATTAGTTGAATATATATTGATGGGTTGTTAAATTTAGAGTTTTACAATCTGCTATGTAGAACTCGTAAATTGTAAGTATTTTAGGAAATTCTGAACGATTGAATTAGGATAAGGTCTGAAAATAAGAGTTGTATATGTGTTTCTTCAGTTTCTGTAGCCTCAAGAATTACTTTAATCAGAGGTCTGTAGAGAACGTTATGGCTGAATTAGTAGTGCATGCTCAGGCTGTGACAGACATATGTGAATTTGTAGATTGCGAATTTAATTTGGTTTTTTTAATGATTGAATTAGGAAAATAGTTTAAAATAAAGTTGTGGCTCTATCTCTTAGGTTTCTACATCTTCAAGAATCATTCCTATTGGAGGTCTAGGGGGAAAGTTGTCGTCAAATTACTCCAGTAAGCTCAAGTTGAGAATAGCTCTGGTTAAGAGAATGATCATTATCAATGTATAGGTTCATAGAAACATGTTTATTAAAGTGGGAGTAAAGATTAGTCAATTGGTGGGCTTGTTGTAGGTTTTGGAAGGTGAAAATGAGTAGAAACAATTTAAAATTTTCCTTCAATGCTTTTTGATATGTTCGGCGTTTAAGTACCCAAAGCCTTCATAAATCTTAGTAATAAAGTGTCAACAGAGAATAGAACGCTCATGTTGCATTTATAGGATGTGAGTAGCATGCATGCATTTATTTTTAAAATTTGTGCACAGTTACAGTTTTAAAGAAAACATGTTATTTACAGAGTTTTAAAAAGAAATAACATGTTTTACAAAGTATACAGAGTTTTCGTATTTAAAGCATATGTGATATAAGAGTAATAAGTTTATGTACACGGCCACAGGCCCCACAATTATGTCCCCCACAGTATTTGTGTACATAGGTTGGGACACCATAGTAACTCTTGCAGGATACCACATTAAGTCTGATAGACACATAGTTAAAGTAAATCACAGAGTTAAAAAGAACAGTTTTAAAGTTTATAGTTTCTGTACAAAGTTAAGGTTACCGTTACAGTTTACAGAGTCTTGTATAGCATGGCATACATAGCATGAATCATAAAGTTTAGATTCGTGATAGTTACAGACTTAAAGCATACTGTTAAAGATGAGCAATATAACACCTACATCGAGATGGTAGGCCGTAGCATAAAGTATAAGGCGATATAGTTCTACAGTTATAATAAAGTTAAAGTTTACACTGATACCTTACTGAGTGATTAACACTCACTCCTTCATTTAATGGTTTTGCAAGTAAACAATGAGCGTGGTGGCAACACAAGACAATCAGAGCAAGCATGAGGGGATAGAGAACAAAGTTTTCTTATAGTATTTGTTATGTTTTGCATTGAACATAGTGATGATTTATAATATTGATTTTGTAGAAAACATCTTTATATGGATTTAACATATTTCTGCATTATTTTTTTACAGACATAGTTCTCATTCTCATTATGTGTATGGGAGCATAATGAGTACAAGTATTATAATTTTTAAATACTTGTTTACATATAGTCTTTAAACACAACCCATTTTCCAGACGAGAACTCCCTAAGTTCTCATTGTTATATGGATATAACATGTTTCCGCATTATTTTTTTTACAGATATAGTTATAATTCTCATTATGTGTATGTGCGCATAATGAGTACAAATATTATAATTTTTAAATACTTGTTTACTGATAGTCTTAAACATAACCCGTTCTCCAGACATGAACTCCCTAAATTCTCATCGCGGGATACTTAGAGGGTACCCGGCTGGAGAGGGGTTTTACACAATCCTTTGAGAAATCCCCAACGTCCAGTTCCAGTTACAGTCCTGCAAGCAAAAATTGAAATCTTTTTACTTGAATAAAAGTGTTTCCAAAAAATAATTTATGTGTAAATTTAGTTGATTTTTGTTACCTCCATACACCAGCAAATGTGCGGAGAACCATGTAAATTGTTAAAGCTATCCAGATTCCAACAAAACCATAGCTGTTTGAGAGAAGAAATAAACATGCTATGCTTGCTATGGCTACCAAAACCTGAAGAAATTGACAAGAAGTTTGACATTTATCAGAAGAGAGATTGAAGATTAATTCAACATGTAAGAGCCTGCCTGTGTACTAACCATGGAGTATGCAGAATAAACAAAATCAGAAGCTCCAAAATGTACACCATCAAAGACAAAAGCTAGAGAATTGATGGGTTGAGTTGCTGCAACAAACTGAAGGGTGAAAGAAAAGAGAGATTTAGTTTTAAGTTAATTTGCCAATATGACACACGTATGTCCAGAAGTTTTTAACATGTGGATCTTCATGTTAAGAACTTCAGAATATTCGCAGCAGCTGAGAATTTTTGTCCAAGTTAAAATGGTAAATTTGAATTACCGGTATGCCGATGTTTATGAGGTGGATAACATGAACATCTTTTGAAAAGATTCCAGCGCCAAAGTAGAGTCCAAGTCCTACAAAGACAGCAAGCCCCAAGCCTAGAACAAAACCCATCTGCAAAACAAACATTATGATAATTTTCACGATCTTGTTTTCAACATTCCTGAAACAAGATAAAAGATGAGACCATTAATTGTAAATCTTAAAGTAATAATGGCTTACCTGCAGTACTCTGTTTGCTGCAGCTTTTGCCTTCTCATATTCCTTCTCAGCAAATGAACAAGCTAGAATGGCCTGAAACAGTGGAGGAAACATGTTACTGATAAGTTCATAATTGAGAATGCTACTCAATGAAATCATAATCATGAAGAAAAATTGAAAATTATTAAATACCTGTCCCGCAACAGCTAATCCATCAGCCAGAAGAGATGATGTGAGCCAGACCTGTAAGCAAAT
>WYDK02000051.1:11704599-11718345 GCA_009867345.2 Toxicodendron radicans
TTTATTCTCTCTTAGCATAAGAATAAAAAGATTAGAATATATGAAAATTCAGTGAGAAAGACGATGGCAACATTGGCTTTGGCATCTACAAGAAGAATGGTAATCTTTCAGAATTTCTCACTGGAATTTCGATCCCTGGAAAGTTGCAAGTAGAACGTCAGTACTGATAGTAACAAATCATTATAACAGGAATTTTTCCCCGGAAAAATTCCATCTCCTCCTTTGATTGAACCCAGATGGTCGAGAGCCTTCTAAATGAATCGTGTTCTTCTTATTATATATTACTGAATATTCTCTCTTTTATTGGAGGATAATTATTGAATGGTGAATTCCGGGAGGACAACCACAACACAGTGCATGTAATGTAACTTCAACCAGATGTAGAAGAATCTCACGCCAAAAAATAACCCTGGTTGGTCCCCTCAGAATAATTCTTCGACTCAATAGATAAGATCTCGATGTTAATATTTACTTCAAACAGATCATCCCCTCGTAAATCAAAGACACAAACAAATAGACATACTATATTAAGTATCTAATACTAATATTTACGTCGAATTATGAGATTATATTCCCTCCATATTATGCTTACCAGAAGATGCCACCTAGCTTCCCAGTTAAGAATTGTGGAATTTATGCTTGATTGGTACATTAGATATGGTCAAATTCTGATGAATACGTAGAGTACGTACTGAGCCAAATGTTTCAAGTTGTTTTCACAAAGGGTCAACAATTTACGTAAAATGACGACAAAAATAATAGGTTTAGGACCCTTCCTCGTGAAAGGTTCGATTTTGAGGTCGGCAAGGTATAAAAAAATCCCATGTCTCTAAAAGTGAGAAATTAAATATAATCACCCACCAATCTAGGGTTTCTGCCAGGACATTGGGCTACATATGTTTGTTTAGATCCTTAATTAAAACTATATTATTATAAACTCTTCTTCGATAAGTCGAAAAAAATTGTAGCAAACATAACCTTAATTAACTCTTGTATATTGAGGATTAGTGGAGTATCCATGGCAATAACCAAAGAAGATCAATTTCCTTCAACAAATTCTTGAAGATGTCTTGAATTAATTCATGTTAGCCAAAACCACTTAAAAAGATTATATTATATATATATTTAATTTTTAGGGTTACAGGCTTACAGCTCATCTCAGCAAAAGCACTTAAAAAGATTATATTATAAATTAAGATTCATATATTTATAAAATTCCAATTGATTGAGACTAATGTACATATGTCCCTTTTATGAGTCTCTTAATAAGAAGATATATATATATGGCGTAGAAGCCAAAGTTAGTGGCCTCAAAAGCACTTATCATATCTTTAATTTTATCTACCCAGAAATTGTTCTTTATAGTTTGATCAATTTGGTATATTCGAGAGCACAGTATTTTTTAAGATTCTATAAAAATGATAAGTTCTTTTTTTATTATGAAATATAATTAACGTAACCTAAATCTAATCTAACCTCGAATTAATTATTTAATTAAGTGATTGTGGTGGGTGCTTTATAGCTAATTGCCACCATTAGATTTAGGTAGATGTTGCTGAGATGAGACACCAAATATTTAATTGGAGGGTGCACGTATGATTTGGGATAATTAGGTTTGGAAAAAGATTTGTAATATTTAATAATTGTAATTAATCTTATGCTTAGAGCTTAATTAAGAGTGTAAAATTGTTTTTTTCTCATTTAGATTGAACTACCTTTTTTTTGTCTCAAGAAAAGTATGGGGTTTTGGTTACCAAATTCTACTTGGTTTGTGAACAAGGATCTGGTTTACACGATTTGTTCAAATAGAGTTTATAAAAATATTTTATATGTATTCTTAAATATCTGAAAACTAACCTCAAGGGAGTTGGCTTGGTGGTCAAGGAGGTGTACTCCCTTCATTGGCTTCTTGGATTCAAACCTTGGGGTCATCCTACCATAATTAAAATTATGACTTGCAGTACGCAAGCGGACCCAGATACCCCGGTTATTATAAAAGAAAAAAAACCGAAAAGGGTTTTAATATGTAAAAATATTAAGTAATATTTCTAAAATGGAGATTAGTTGAGGTGCACGCAAGCTAGCCCGGACATACCGATTATCAAAAAAGAAAAAATAACCGAAAAGGGTTTTAGTGTTTTAATATGTAAAAATATTAAGTAACAATTTTAAAATAAAGATTAGTTGAGGTGCAGACAAGTTGGTCAGGACACCCCGGTTATCAAAAAAGAAAAAATAACCGAAAAGGGTTTTAATATGTAAAAATATTAAGTAACATTTCTAAAATAACATATAATAAAGTTGATAGCTTACGCGCACCTCGACTAATCTTCAGGGAAGATTAACACAGCAACCTACCATCACAATCTTCCACTTAAATCGGGGATTCTTAGATGAAGAATCGAAGTTGAGATCGTACATCTACCCACACAATCTCTAATTCGATATAACCATCTAGGTTATACCCATGGTTACGAAGTTTAGAAAAAATGACATAAAACAACTTATTTATGACCTATGTGTTCTTATGGAATTCAGACTAAACAATATAAATTAAAAAAAAAACAATTAAAAAGTGCTTCGGATGTTGAATTTTTTTTTTTTACTTTAACTAGTAGATAAGCCAAACTAAAAAGCATTAATTTAAAAATAGTACTTTTAAGGTAGAAGTGCTTTCGATAAAAATAATTGGAGAATTATGAAATGTTTTTAGTATTTAAAAAGAAATAAAAAATAAAAAAAAAATCTTTAAACTTAGGCAACTTGTGGCAAAGTGGGAAAGGATGGTGACCATGAAGAACTAAGCATATAATAAAATTATGGTCTTCTATATCCATTGGAATAGTTTTTTTTTTTAAAAAAAATATAATATAATATAAATAAAAAGCCCAAATGAAAAATGGAGCAAAATTTGAAAATTCTTGATTGGTCAAATCAAGTTGGCTGATTTTTTTTTTTTAAATTTTCAAAATGGGTTGTAAGGTCAAATGAATCTAATTATATGCCATGTCAAATTAAGGTTGAAATCAAATAAAAAAAATAAAATTAAAATGGATAATTTTTTTTTAAGTGTTCAAACATAGTAACTTGGGTTGACTGAAAAAGATAGTCAATAGTTGTTTAACTACTCAAAATAAGGTAGAGAGTTGACTTTTTAACCAAAGTCAAACCTCTAATTAGCATAATTAAATAAGCATCACATGAAAAGCATGGCTTTAATTTAAGGCAAATTTCCCTTTCATTTGTGCTAATGATCAACGAGCCAAGTGGGAATTGGGATTTTAATTAACTTCATAATTTATTTATTTTTAATTAATTAAACAGCTAAGAGCATCATGGATTTGCATAATTAAAGGGTGAGATTATAATTAATAATTTAATAATTGTGTTGACCAAGAACAAGAACCATTAATTCTTGGTTTGTCCTTTCTTCCTTTCTTCATTGAATCCTTCTCTAGATTCATTAGAACCAATTAAGTCATCTCAAAAGGGTCAATTTTTTTTTTTATGATTTATATCTCAAGAAATTTTTAATTAATTTTATTTTAAGGCAACATGTGAACATGAAAACATACACTGTTGCCTTTTCAGCTGCTTGGAATTGGGTCAAGTTAAGTATACTACTATACTATGCATTTTCAAATATATAGACTTTCTTTGTTTAAACACGATATCATTTATCTTATTTATTATTTTATTTTAATAAATATTAATATATATTTTTTTATAAATATTATTATCTAAATTTTATCAATAACAATACATATTTTTTCATAAATATTATTTAAATATTTTTAAAATCTAATAATATTTCAGTAAATATCAATACACATTTTTTCACAAATATTATTTAAATATTATCTAAATACTACCCATCACTAATTATCAAATATAACTATTAAAAATACTACTAAAAACCTAAACAAACTAAGCATATTAACTACTAAACTGGTCACGACGATTTTTTATTTGAAGGTCAAAACACGTGACTCTGTTGTGATTTATTGGTTAATTCACGACTTGTTTGAAAAAAAAAAGGTGATTGAGGTGTCATTGTGAACTTGTGAAAGTACGCGTTCTCACCTTCAAAGAATGAATTAATCATCAATAATTGGATTATTTCATGACCGATCAAAAAACTAAAACCCCGATAATAGTCAAAGCCTATATATAAGAAATTTGAAACGAAAAAATTCTACGAAATTTGTGATTAAAAAAATATAGCAAAAATAAAATAAAATTAATAGACTTGTATTTTATATATGAGTATTTAATATAGAAAGTATGAAAGTTGCTGGTATATATGTAAACACAAAAATTGACGTGGGCAGATTGATTCAAGGTTTATATGATAAGATCGAGATTCAATTGAAATTAAGATATTGTAAAGTTTGTACTTGAATTGTGTCTACTAGTACTCGATTACAAAATACAAAATATTAAATAATTAAAAAAATAGTCATTCAAGAGACTAATACAATGTACCTAAAATTAATAATAATAAATATATGCCTCTTCCCTTGAGCCAAAGGCTCCCAGAGCGACTCTGTCGCCACCCAATACGCAACGTTTTATAGTCCCCACACACACCCACACACTAACTCTACACGTTTTATGAAATACGCTAAACCGTAAGCAAAGCATCGTATGCTTCTAATCTTTTATTGGATAAGGCTGTCTTTGTTTATTTATTTAATTAATTCTTAAAAAAATCTTCATGTAATTTCTTATTTACCGTATGTTGAATCATCCGATTTATCTCTTTTGAAGATATTTCTTCAATAGTTCAAACCTTTAGAAAATTCTTTATTCTTAAAAAACCGGATGATTTATCATATTTTTTCATCAATATTATTCTATTAGAATAAATATTTATTATAGTATTCTTCTTAACATTAGATAGAATTTCACAGATTTTATATGTTCAAAATCATTAAAAAAAAAAATCGTGTATTTTGATGGGTTAAGCTATACCATAACACAAATTCTTGCTCAATGAATTTCTTACCGCGGTTTTCCAAAGAAAGAAAGACAAAAACATCAACTTCTATGCTAGGAAAAGATAAGAAACATTCCTAAAATCCAAAGCAAAATCTCAGTAAATTTATCACCAAATTAGGGCAGTTTAGTCAACGAACAAGGCTACATTAGATGTCATGTCATGGACCACATTACATCATCAATGGCAAACTCTTTAGTTCCTCCCAAACCTGAGGGCATTTTCGAAACCACTTAGTTGATAAATGTGTCTGATGGAGAGACAAAGTTTGTTGGCATTTGCTCTCGTCTCTCTGTCTTTGGTTTTTTCTTGATTTCAGTGTTTTCATTTAAGAAGAAAGTGGTTTTGTGTTAGATTCAGACCACAAAGTTTAGGTACTTTAATTGCTTCTTCAAAACATTAATCACCTCTAATTGTACTGAGTGTAATGTCTTGTTTTCTTTTTCTTTGTTTTGTTCATGCAAAAGGACCACAATTCAAGAATGATTTTCTCAAACTTGTTTTTTTTTTGCGTTTTCAGTTTTTTTAAGCTGATTTTCAGCTTTGAATGGTATCTGGGCTCTGATGAAATTTAACGTTTGTCATCTTGTTGCAGCTTTTTTGGTGGAAGCTGAAGACAATCAACCAATTAGCAACTGGGGTTTATACAGAGAGAGCAAATTCTTCAGGTACTACTATTTAAGTTATCATTTTTTTTTAGAATTTAAGCTTGGAAATGGGATTTAATGATGTTTGGTTTGAATGGTTTCACAGGTTTCTTCAGGAAAAATGAGTCTTTTGTACACTCCAAATTTTAAATATCCAGAGAGTGAGTTGAGAAAGAACCAAGAGTTCATGGATTCAAGTCACGGTCACCGTTACCAAGAACAAAACCACCAACAGCATAATTCTGGCCTAATGCGGTACCGTTCAGCTCCAAGTTCATTCTTTGAGAGTCTTACCAATGGAAGCGGTGGGGGTGTCAATAATTCTGAAGATTATCGATATTTTCGATCTTCAAGTCCTGAAATGGACAGTTTTCTGGCAAAATATATGCTGCCATGTAACGGTTCTGGGGATTCTGGTTCTCATGATTTGCAAGAATTCGAGGAAAAAGCTATGAAACAAGAACAGATTGAGCCTGTTCCTCAACAGAATGGTTATTCAAATGGGTCCTCACAGATGATTTACCAAAGTTTACCGACTCATAATTTGACTAATGATAATTCTGTGACTGTGAGTGTTGGTAGTACTATGGATACTTCATTTGGTGCTGTGAATCACTCTATGGCCTTGGAGAATTCGATGCAGGCGACAATGGGTGCCGGAAATGGCTCCAATCTTGCCAGGCAAGATAGCTCCTCACCTGGACTCTTCTCCAACTTAGGCGTTGACAATGGTATTTTACTTATTTTTTGCTGCAATTTGCATATTGTTTTATGTCAATCTTTGTATGTTTGCTTTAAAGTCAGGATAAGGAATAGTTTTAGTTTGAAATTAATGAATTATGTATAGTTTAAGCATCCATGGGTTTAATCAAGTTGCAATTTAGAAGTCAAGAAAAAGAAAACTTATTGTTTTTATACACACTTTGTAAGTAATCATAGATATGAATCAATTCTGCATTCATACATGCCTGTTCGCAGCTGGAAAGCAGAAGGATCTGTGATCCCTTTCTTTAATGTAATGAGAGTTGACTATATAACTTTTTAAAACCCTTTTTCTTTTCCTTCTTGTCCAATTAAAATTGATGGTCGTGTTGTGGGAGAAAGAACCGGATCGTAGGTAAAGTTGTAGATTTATAGGATGGAAGAATTAAAATAAAGGGGGAGAAGAATTTGCAGCCAGGAATAGTACTGAAAGTTCTTGCCATTGAATTCTAAATTGAACAGTCCAATAATCTTTAACTTACATGGAAATTGAGTTTCTTATGCTTATAATTAGATGCTAATTATGTTTTGAGAATACACTCTATGACATTAATGTATTGCTCATTGCTTCGTTTAGTTGCTGAAGATTTCTTAATGACTGGCAGGCTTTAATGTAATGAGGGATGTGGGATGCTTTAGAGCTTCAAATGGTACCAATGGAGAAGCTAGCCCATCGGGTAGTCGGTTAAATAATCGTATAAACTTTTCATCTGGATCATCTTCAAGACTTATGCCTCAGATTGGTGAAATTGGGAGCCAGACCATGGGGACCAGTAGCCCGGAGAAAAATTTGGGCAGTAATAATGGTAGCACTAGGCAGTACATGTCGAATTTCTCGAGCGATTCTTGGGATGATACTTCATTCAATAGCCTGAAGAGAGCTAGAGACCTTGATGGGAGCATGTTTTTTGGTGTAAGTACTTTAGAAACTCAGGTAGCATTTATTTGCAAAATTGTTTTTATTTTTCTTAGTTCTGTTTATAAAAGGTCTTTAGGTGATGGTATTATGATTTATCAGAATGGAAATTCTGGAAACCAGCCTACTCGCTTGATGCACCATTTGAGCTTGCCTAAAACTTCTGCCGAGATGGCCACTGTAGAGAAGCTTCTGCAATTTCAAGGTTCTGTTCCTTGCAAGATTCGAGCCAAAAGAGGTTGCGCCACTCATCCACGAAGCATTGCAGAGAGGGTAAAACTCATCTATATTATTCAATCAGTTCATTTCTTGTGGTGATTTTCTATATGTGTAATTGGGTATGTAAATTTCAGGTAAGAAGAACACGAATCAGCGAAAGAATGAGGAAGCTGCAAGAGCTTTTCCCAAACATGGACAAGGTAGTTAAGACTTAAGACTCTAGATTTGACAAATGACACTCACATGTCACGTGTTTTCGCACAAATTTTCATCTGAACTAAAAAATTATTTATGCTTTCTTCTTGACAGCAAACAAACACAGCTGATATGTTAGATCTGGCAGTTGAGTACATTAAAGATCTTCAGAAACAAGTCAAGGTAACATAAAAGGACACAACCCTTTTAATTAATCTCACATGAACATCTAACCAAATCTATCTTCCCTCACCAAAACCTTTTCTTTTTTGTGCAGACGCTCACGGATACTCGATCAAAATGCACATGTTCAAGTAAACAGAAACCATATTGAAATATTCAGAATACTTGTGTTCTGTCTGGCTTAGTTGTTTCTGTACATATAGCAATAGGAAGTTGGTGGGAGATGAAAAAGAAAGCTAACCCATCATTTCCGATGCACTTTACAATAATAGGGTAGTGAAAAATTGTTGGTTTGGAGAAGAAATGCCGCTGTAATTTATTGTAAGATCCAGTTCTGAATCAGTAGGCTAAATGGCTAGTGTCTTATTTGTATTTTAGTTGAAAAAAAATAGAAGTAAAAAAAAAATTCTTGTTCTTCCATGAAGTTCATGTTCTTTAACCCTTTTTTGTGTGCACTGCAAATTGAAAAAAAAAAATTATATGGCTTGAGAGGTTCAACAAATTTGGAAGATCATGGTGTTGTATTCAATTTTAATGTTATTTTAATTTATATACTCTTTGGAGACCCTATAATTGGTTTTATAATTGATTCCATTTTTTGGATTTAAAGGCCCCCCATGTCCAAAAATCCTTGAAACTTTTCTTCATTGGGTTGTTTTTTTTTTTTTTTTCCCCTTTTTTTAAATATTTAAATGATATCAAACATAATCAGATTCAACACTTAATTAAGGCGTGTTTAGCCTAACATTTCAAATGTGTTGATATTTCACCACAACAATTCAATATTTAATTGAAATTTAGAGAGTGTTGAAAATTAGAAACTCATGAAAATTACAAATTTGGTTGAACTTCAATCACTAATACATATCACCATTAATTAGTAATTACTATCACCTAATTGGGATTGTTTAAGCAAAACAATTAACCCTTTTAATTATGATAATAAATTTGGTTATCAGTAGTTAATTAAAAAACATATGAAGTTATATTTTGAAAGCACTTTTTACTAAAGCACTTCCAAACCTACTAAAGAAGACAACAGTTAAAACAGTTTAAAGTACTTCAACTTTTCAACTCTTTTCTTCTTTCCTGGCGTGGAGGGTTGTCTCCTTTTTCATGTCCAAAAGCACTTATTTTTCTTGGTTTCTTCCCGAAAAACCCGTTTCTGATTCTCTTTGTTTTGGTTGGTTCAGCTCAAAATCTTAACTTTGATCTAAAATTTTCATCTTTTTTTCTCTCCCATATGAGATTGAGTTTTGTATAAAGAAAGATGGCTTATAACTACCAAGGTAGCTTCAATAATAAAATCGATTATGTGTTCAAAATAGTGTTGATTGGAGACTCAGCGGTTGGAAAGTCTCAGCTTCTGGCTCGTTTTGCAAGAGATGAATTCAGTTTAGATTCGAAGGCCACGATTGGTGTTGAGTTCCAGACAAAAACTCTTGTTGTTGATCACAAAAATGTCAAGGCTCAGATTTGGGACACTGCTGGTCAAGAACGGTACTTACCCTTTTCTTAATTTATGAAATAATCAGAATTTTCTTTTCTGTCTTTTAAGCTTTGATGATCATTGTGCTTGAATTTTGGATCAGTAGTTTCTAATTGGGATTTTGTTATGTTTTGAGTTGCGCCTTGTACTTGATGCACAGAATAAGAAGCTGGATCTATCTTTGGAATTTTATGGGTTTTGTTAACTGTTAAGAGTGAACTTTAAATATCATTTCCACATGCCTTTAGTTTTAGCTAATGTTTCTTGTGAAAATTCTGCTTGCGGACCAAGCAGAAACGGAGGCTGACTAACGTTTTCCAGCTTTGATTTGCATTTTCGTAAGTGCAAACGTCCGCACCTGAGGATGTCTAATCTTTTAGGTTGCTGAACTCTGTAAAAATCCAATAGAAATCTGATTCTATAGCTCAGTTTTAGCTTAGAATCATGCTCTTGATATATGCCCCCTTCAAGAGAAAGTGATGAAGTCACTTGGTTACCCATAGCTTGGTTCATGAAAACTAGGCTATGATGAAAGGAGCTATTAGTGGCAATCCATAGCGTTAGAGTTGGATAGCTTAAGTGACAAGTGCTTTTGAAATTTAGTGGACCATGTACTAAATTTGGAGGTGTAGTGATTGGAGTTTATTGCTGTGGATGAATTGAAGGAATGTCAATGTTTGCAGTAAAAGTGCCTCTGGAAAATTGACACAATTGAATCAGATTTCTTTTAGCGAACTGGTATCAATTGAAGATGAAAGGAAAGGTAAATAGCACTAAGTATGACATGAATGCAATTGGTAATACAGAGAATAAATAGATTACATTGTATTGAAGTAACAGTTTTGACATGGAAGCGAGATGCTTGTAATTAACTGAACATTGTTGGATAAGGCACTCCTAGTTAATTGATTGATATATTTGATTGTTAAAGCCTTGTTACAACTGCATGGAGCAACTATGCATTACTCAGACTTAGAAGTGTTTACTCTGTTATTTGATGCTATAATATCTAATTGGGTGGAATCAAAATTAAAATTAGTGGTGGGTTTTACTTATTTCCTTTACTCTATTATGGAAAAAAAGAAAAAAAAGCTGGTAGTTTAAACTAGTACTCCTTCCTTGGCTAAAAATGTCCTAGAAACTAATATGTTTATATTTTTGTTGTTCTGTGTACACTCTTAATGGTGGTCTCAGGTATCGCGCTGTTACAAGTGCATACTACAGAGGTGCAGTGGGGGCAATGGTGGTCTATGACATAACTAAGCGTCAGTCATTTGATCATGTGGCCAAATGGCTGGAGGAACTGCGGGGACATGCAGATAAAAATATTGTGATCATGCTTGTAGGCAACAAGTCTGATCTGGGGACCCTTCGAGCTGTACCTACTGAGGATGCGAAAGAGTTTGCTGAAATGGAAAACCTGTTCTTTATGGAGACATCAGCTCTTGAGTCAACTAATGTTGAATCAGCTTTTGTCACGGTCTTGACAGAGATTTATCGAGTTGTTACCAAAAAGTCTCTTGTTGCCAATGATGAACCTGAATCTGGTGGCAGTTCATCGCTTCTGTCAGGTACCAAGATTGTTGTACCTGGTCAGGAGCCAGAGTCTGGGGGAAGGAGTTTCAATTGTTGCACATCATCATAGGATATTCTCCTTCCACCTGCCGCACACAGGTTACTACTGTTTATAGCTTCTGGAAATTTTTTGCCTTCATTCAAAGTTTTCCCTTCTTCCCATTTACATAAAAAATCCCAAGGTGATGTGATGTGATGAATTTAAGGGAGAAGCAAACTTGTTTGTAAACGAAACGAACTTTTTCACGATTTAAGTTGTTTTTTGGTAGTGGAAATGCACAAGTTGCCTGTCAATTATACATGTAATCCAATCGATTGGCAGCATTTCCTCCATAAAATGAACTTCGATTCAGATGGAATACATTGCTTGTGCGATAAATTTAACAACTTTTATGCTCATTTGTACTATTATTTGCACTGTGTTGGATGTTTCTATGCTTCCCTGATGAGCACAGTGATCTATGCCATTCAAAGCCACAATTCATGGACAATTAAATATAAACTGATTCTGATATGATTCTCTCCCTTTTCTAGCAACTGATTGTTCTTGGATTGTTGATATTTTTACATTTCAGCCAGATTTGCTTGGCCTTATCATCATGAGATCGTACATCACATTGACAAAATATTAGAATTTCGTTGCGCCTAGCCATGCTGAAGATCATTGTTTGGTCGATTTCATGATGATCTGGCAAATATGGCAGAATTAAGTGCTTTTTCCAGTTGTTTCTTCTATAACAAGCTGCTTGTTCTTGTATCTGGGCACTGCTGCAAATATCCAATAGTTTTATGTACATCTCCATCTTCCTAAATTTAAGCTAGATTTGACAAGTTAGATCACCAAAAATCCAACTTTTAAACATTAAAGTCTATAACAAAAGGGCAAACAAGAAAGAACATGATTTGTTCAGAAACTTGGATTTTATATATTGAAGCCAATGTACTACAAAATACAAACATCAACCATCTGGGCTTTTTACGTACATCCATCAGTCCTAACACTTAGATGACGTTTCTAAGTGTATACTTAATACTCTGTTCTTATTCCAAAAACAGACCCAAAAAAAAAAAAAAAAAATGAATGCAATGTTGAATTGATACATTCTGCTTCTATAATGTATCAGATTCAATCAAAGTATCCTCATACTAATTTTTACCGTCTTAATGTAAGCTTCAACAGAAACGTATTACGTAATTAGCTCCTTTGCAAGTGAAGGTACTTGTCAAATCATCATAGGCGTAGCTATAAGCCATTGGACAAGATTCCTTGAAGATTTTGGAGAACCGAGTTGGTGGGCATTTTTCAGGTGTTCCAAATTCTCCAGTGCAACAATACTCAGGCTTGTTGAACACCATGCATGCATTTTTACAAGCCACAACTTTCCCATTGTCTACCATTTGTAGATCCTTTGGGCACTTCTGGATCAAGTCCGAAACACATGTAACCTCCTTGCAATTATCACCAGAACCGCCAGAAGGGATTATAGTCATCGGCAAATTGTAGCCATCAACAAGACTAACATCATAAAAATCCATTGGACTATCAAGGGTAAACTCAGCTAGTGATGCTGGTGGTTCACCTCCTGCCCCTCCGCAGTTTAGCACGCCGCCACAGTCACCAGTTATGCACTTTCCCTTGCCTGATGGATCAAATTGGCAACCAGTACGTCCCCACAATCGGCCAGACCACCCAGTTGGTGCATCGATGTCAACTCTTTCTCCTGGTTTCAAAGCAAGCCCTCCATTGTTGAGTAGAGGTTTCCCTGATCCAGCAAGGATCCCAGGCCATACTGCGTCCTTGCATCTGTTTTCTAATGTAAAAACTGCAGCATCTGTGCCTGAAACATAATATCAAGACTAGTTCAATATGCACATACTAAGGAAAAAAAATTTGTAACATACATTGGAGATGAATGCGATTCTTGGTACCTAAGACAGAGATCAAAACCAAAAGGAGATGAAAAAGGATGAGCCCCATGGGAGATTGGTTGAAACAATGAGTAAATATTTAAGATAGCTGAATGTGATTTGTTCTATCAAAGGACTCAAGGGGTACATATATATGAAATGGCTGTCGACCAAGATATCGAAAATAACGTGCAAGAGAAAGAGTGTGAATGGATAAAATGCATTGTTCCTATGAAAAGAAAATGGATCATATAGATTGTGAGAAGTGTTGTTTATTAGGAAATAATATGTTATATAGTAAGAGTCATTTCTCTTCGTTGGAGAAGGAGCATGTATTTTGTAAAATATTTCTTTATGTTTTCTCTCGATCCATAAAACTCTTTTTTCATGATTATAATATATTATATAATCTTGTAATATTTCCTTCATTATTATAATATATTATGATAATATAATATATATTATTTATATATTATTATTTAGTGTATTTCCAGGATTCTGAATTCCTTTTTTATGCTATGTGTTTTTCCTATAAATTGTAACATTGTTGTATTCATTTTCAACAATAATAATATTCAAACTCCTTTATCAATTATCTCACATGGTATCAGAGCGGCATTTTTCTTCTGTGCCCCTGATTTTTGGAAACTGATTGTTTTCCCCCTGTTCTACGGTTACATCTTTTTCTTTTTACAGTCGCCACCCCTAAACTTTGCAATCTTGCAAAGTTCCCCCTGTGAGATTTCAGACTTTGCCACTGCCAGCGCAGTCTCCTTCTTTGGCCTGGGTCATATCTTCTTCATCTCTGTCGCTGCTCCTCCGGCCGATTTTGGCCTGAGCAGCCTTTTCTCCT